>JAVSCE010000715.1:0-42147 GCA_032199065.1 Smutsia gigantea
GTTCAAAGTCCCGTGCAGATTAAGTCCATAGCTCGTCCGTTCCACAAGCAGGAAGTAGCCAAGGGTTCAGAACAATCACGTGGCAGCTGCAGCCAGGGGGCACATTCAGGCCACAAGGACTGTAGGAGAAAATAACCTTAAGGGTGATAAGATACATGTTTTAATGACACCAGCGTGGGCAAATCTTGTCCATCAGGTAGGATACATGCAAGAGAGTGGTCTTGTGATAAAACAGTGGCAGGAATGGGATCTCGTCTTGGTCTAGTACACCAGACTTTCACCCCCCACCCTGTGGGAGTTACAGATGGGTCAACATATAGTGCTACAGGAGGTACATGCACTGGCCATAAAGATAAAACTTCCCCGCAAGATACTCTTACTTCCTGGATGTTTTGGGTACACTACCGTGACCTTTGGGGGCCATTCAGCTGTTACTCCAGGAATACATGAGGCCAGCTTCCAGGCCTTTCCCCCAAGGTGTGAGAAGGGCCAGCCATCGCTGGTCCATGTGTCAAAATGTCCAGGGCCGGGTCCATTCAACAGTGTCTCCAGGGCTTAATGCAGTAGGGGGTGGCAGCAGGATGTTGCTCTGCTGGCCGTATCCTGGCTTCAATAGCTCTACTCTGGTTTGGACGTACAACTGTATAGGAGAGGCAGCGAGGTGTTGAGCATATCCACAGGGCTCAGAGCTCCTTTACATGGCTTCTCATTCAAACGCCAGAGCACCATCCATAGGTGAACTGACCAACCCCATAAACTATTGGTGTCTGACTTCAGACCAGATTTCAACAAACCGTTGTACCTCTCTATCATGCCTGCACTGGTAAGTTATATGGTACATGAAATTTCCACTTTATTCCTAATTGCTGCACCCATTCTTGTAACGCATATCCAGTTAAGTGGGTGCCTTGATTGCTCTCCATCACCTGCGGCCAGCCACAGGCTGCAAAGAGACACTCCAGGCCCCTCTTGGTGGTTTGCTGATCTGCACAACGTGCAGGAAAAGCAACCAATAGTCCAGTATCCATGTCCACACAAGTCATGGCAAACCGATATCCTTCTGATATGGGCAGAGGCCCAATATAGTCTGCTTGCCACCTGACAAGGGGTATTGGCCCCCTTAACTATTGTCCCATGTTGCTGTGGAACTCAGTGTAAGTCCCTCTTAGAGCACACAGGCACTCCTTCCGGGCTCTGCTGACTTCTTCAAAGGTCAATGGCAAGCCCCACCAGCGGGCTACAGCCCACGTTGTTTTTTGCCCCATGTACAACAAACGCTGGTGCAGCCATTGGGCCACATCAGAGGCGGGCTTACCTTGTAGCCAGTGCACCTGGGCCAGTGTGCTTCATCATTCCCTGGGGATGTCAAAGGCAAATGGCCAGTCACATTTTTAGTCTGACCAGTAACAGTTTTAGTCTGACCAGAGGCCCATAGGTCTTGCCACAACCCACAACTCTTGCCCCCAAAAGGGCCGATGACCAGCCATCCAGTTGGCATGATACCATGTCGGTAGCCACAGGGTCAAGCCATGATAGACAGCCCAGCTGTCAGTGCAGACAACTATGGGGGAGGGCTCCTGGGTGATCATGAGCTATACTGCCCGCAACTCAGCCCATTGGCTGCTCTTCCCCTCTCCATCCTCCATGCATATTGTCTCAGTCTTAGGATGGAAAGCCATAGCCCTCCACTTCAGGGGCTGCCCATGGCTGGAGCCGTCTGTGTACCAAGCATCTTCAGGTATAGGGGCTTTTCCCTCCTGATAAGGAGTCTCGGCTACCAAGGGCTGAAAAGCAAGTTCCTGCTTTCCACTGGTATAGGTCATGGGCCCCAATAAGCATTGGAGTTCTCCACTTAAGGGGCTAGTAGAGAGGGCGCTGGGCTGCTGTAAATATGCACCCCATTTGGCCAGTGTAGGTGTCTGTGCCACGCCACTCGCACCCACCCCGCAATGGGATAGGTGGTTATTACCTTGGTCGGAGCTGTTCCAGCAATGGGCTCTGTAGCCAGCAAGGCGTTGGTACACAGCAGCCAGTTGCTTCTCTCACAAGGTGCACTGGACCTGTGCTTCTTTCCATAGTTGTGACCAGAATCCAATAGGTTGGCGTGTCCGTTCAAGCTGCGGCCAAAGACCCCATCCATAACCATCCTCAGTTACATGAACATCTAGCTCACAGGGCCTTGATGAGTCCATTACGTTCAAAGCCTGTACGGCCTTGACTGCCCGCTTGGCAGCAGAAAAAGCAGCTACATTTGTCTCATCCCAGTCCCACCTGATGCCCTTTTGTACTAACTGGTATAAGGGCTTCAGAATTTGTGCCAAGTGTGGGATAAACACTGTCTAGTAACCCAAAAGATGCAAAAACTCTTGTAATACTACCACAGTGGTAGGGGTGGGGAAAGCCTGGGCATTGTCTATAAGTACTTCAGGAACAACTTAGTTTTACCTGACCAAACAACCCCCGAGTTTCACAGACAAACCAGGTCCCTGAACCTTGGTGCTGTTCACAGCCCAACCTTTTTCTTGTAGATGTTACAACAGTCTAGGAACTGCCTCTTCTAAATGTGAAAGAGAATAAGATGTGAGCATAATATCATCAATGTAGTGATACAACCGCACTGTTTGTGGTTTCCTCCATGTAGCCAAGTCCTGGGCTACAAGTCCATGACAGATGGTGGGACTGTGGAGGTATCCCTGTGGAAGGACAGTGAATGTCCCTGCCGGCCTTCCCACGTGAAGGCAAACTGTTCCTGGCTTTCCTGTGCTATGTCAATAGAGGAGAAAGCATTAGCAAGGTCTACTACATGATACGTTCCCAGTTTGTGGCTGAGGGTGTCCAGAATGTCTGCTATAGAGGGAACAAACAGCAGCATGCAAAGGGGTGTGACTTTATTCAATTCACTGTAGTCTACGGTCATACACCAGGAGCCGTCTGGCTTTCTCACTGGCCACACTGGGGAAATAAAAGGAGTATGAGTGGGCTTTATGATGCCCACCCTCTCCAACTCCTGTAGAGTTTCTCCAATTTCCTTGTGCCCCCAGGCAATTTATAGTGCCTGATATTTGTCACCCACCAAGGTACAGGCAGGGCTACAGGTGGGTGCTTAGCATGTCCCCTCAGAACTGCCTTTACCACACATACCTCAGTCTGACCTCAACTTCAGTGGTCTGTAGCCACAGGCCCTGCAGGATATCTACCCCCAAAATATATTCAGGGATGGTAGAAATATACACGGTATACTCCTTTGGGGGTAAACACACTATCCCCAATGAGATTTGGGCTTTCTTCACTCTAATTGCCTTACCCCATAGCCATCTGTCACAGCAGGGGTCCCAGAAAACGCTCAGGGTTGCCATGGATCAGAGAACACTCAGCTCCTGTATCCACCAGCGCCAGGACACGTTGTACATTCATGTGGGACCAATGAATTGCTAATTCTACATGTGGCCTGTGGTCCCCACCATGTCCCCCAAGGTGGGGACTTTGATCCCCCCTCAGTTGAACCGCGATGCCCAATCATCCTCTGGTGGGGGTGAGGGCCCAGGCAAATCCTGAGTACTGTCTCCCAGGAAGTTTTGCAGGGGGACAGGCCAAGCATGAGGCCTTCGCTCTGGCTTCTGTGTCCTGGACCTCAGCGGCTGGAACTGCTGCTCTGGCTTTAACTGGTGCCACAGTTCTAACAAGATTCTGTTGGGCTGCCCATCGAGTTTTTCTTTCACTCCCCTGGCCTTTATCAAATCAACCCACATCTGGGTCCTTGAGACCTTCATGGGGCCTTTTGCACCTCTCCTTTCAGTCGTGGCCTGTACTTCCCTCCGAGCCCTTATTGTTTCAACCTCCCCCAGATCTGCTAAAGTACGAGTAGCCTCTCTTATGGGCTGCCCTAGGTGGGGGGCAAGAGTAGTCACTAGGGACCCAGAGAGAGATGGGGGAGCTGATGCAGCACCAGGTTTCTCATTCCTACAGTGAACACCTCCTCAACAGGGCCCGGGGGGTCCATAGTATAGATGATGTTTTTCATACCCAATTCCCGCAGTACCTGTTGGAGCTCTGCATACGTTTTCCAATTACTGGGAAAATATGGTAAATCACCCTAATTAGGCCAAACTATCCTAATGGCAGCTGTCAGCCATTCCAGGAGTGTCTCATTCCCTGGGGCGTGACGGGCATTTTGGAACCGCTGCTGGAAGGAAGGGTGAGTCGTCAGGGAAGGCATTCTACTCATCTCAGTACCCGACACAACAATGTTTTCCACCCCCATATCCCAGAGACATAAAGCCATGGAGGCAGAGATTCCAATGGCCTCTGCTTATACCGGACGCTCATGTCCACCCGCTCATCCTGGGTATAGGGGCAGAGCATGGAGAGCTCCACAACCTGGGGAGGGGGCTGCTCCCCCCTGAGGAGCCCGCAGTTGTTTCATTTTTATTTTCTTAATTACAGCTGGGCGAGCCTTTAAAACAGGAGAAGATGGTACCTTCAGCAGTGGCCTGGGGGGCAGATCTGCCAATGGCCCCGCCTCCTCCTCTTCTCCCTCGGGCTCCTCCACCAACGGCTCCTCCCCCGCCATTTCCGGGGCTGAAGGCACCACTCTTTCCTCCCCCTCCCCCCGGCCTCCTGCAATGTGGCTTTTCCTGCCATCTCCTCCCTCCCCTCACTGCTGCTAAGGAGAGGCGACCTGCCTTTTCAGTAACTGTCTCTCTTCTTTAACAGCCTCCCATAGGTTATCTCCCAGCTCCTCCAAGGGATGCTGAAGTGTCTCTCTCCCGCCTGAGTCCCTCAATAATCCTCTCTTTCTCCTGTATAACATTTTCCACTATCTCGATGAAAAGAGACCCTACAATGCAGCCACTACATGGCCCGCTAAGGTCTCCAAGCAGTCCTCCAACTCACGGAGGGCTAATTCTGCAGCTTCTGGTGTTTCCACCCTTCCCCACTTCTGGGGAAGGCCCCATCCCTCAAAGAGGTACTTTACCCTAGACCAATTCCCCACGAGGGGTTCCCAACTTGGAAGCCCCACAGCTGGGGGGATAATAACAGGTGAAGCGGCACCCTCGGCCGCTGCATCCGCTGGGGCCTCCCACCATCCACAGGGGCAGCCCTCCCAAAGGTCGCACCCATTACGACAGATTTCAGGTTCAGAAGCATCCTGCTGACTACACCAGTTGTAAGTCCAGGGAAAGGAAACCCTGGGGCAAAATACCTCTAAAAACCCAAATCAGTCAAAGGGAGAAATAAAGTCTGAAACCCGTTTATTGCTTACAAACTGAAGTCCAGGGCCGTCTCTCTCCTCTGCTCCTGAGGAAGCAAGCAAGCAAGCAAGCCAGCCCCTCCCTTTAAACTCTCAGGTTCAGACGCGCCCTTGGTTGCCCAGGTAATTACCATTGACATGGAGATGAACTTCTCTCCATCCCTGAGGATATGCAAATACACTAAAGCCAGGGGAGATACTCTGGAAATGTTACAATTTTACCCACAGCTAGTATCCTGTAACACATTCTCCTAGCAATGGACAGCTTTCCTATTTCAAAGAAAAAACAAAGATCTTGGTAACTTGAACTGGTATTTGACTCTGTGGATGTGTAAACTTGTTGAACTGATTCATTTTTGCAGGATGCTGACACTTTTAATTATTTTGAATTTTTTATTTTTATTGAGGTATAATTGGCATATAACATTGTATTCGTTTGAGATATACATATACTTTGTAATTGTTATAAAAAAAAAACTCAGCTTTTGTTGAGCGGGAACATTTATCCTTGTGGGCACTGAAAACATGCACCTTCCCTTGTTCTGTTAGGTTCTCATCGTTTTTCCTTGACCTTAGTCCAGGATAGCTCCTCTAACGCCATATGTCATCAGGGGCTGGCAGCTAATTTGAGCAGGCCCTAGAATCCTCTGGAGCAAAAGCAGGTAGATGAATGTAGGGAGGAGAGAGGGGAAGAAGTCCAGGTCGTTCCTCACAATACCAGATGGGACTGTAGCTATGAAGAACCCTAAATCCCCTTGTTTATCGCTAGTGGAGCAGAAATGGTCTCTTGAGAACACATTGGATTTGATTTCTAAATCAACCTGATTCTTTAAAGGGATTGGTTCCTGATAATTAAATCTTTTAATTACATTTGATACTGGTTTCAAGTCGTTGAGAATCAAGTATGTAGCACTTATCTATATTGATCACCAATTGAACCCTCTTTCTAGGTCATTTTAAATCAAGATACCTTGTCCCCAAACTGTGGTCTATTGGAAACAAGGCTTAGGGCTAAGTAGTAATATTACAAGTCAAATTAAAATTAGTAAATGGAGAGATCACTAGGGGCTGGAGTCATCAGGAAAGATTTCACAAAGAATTGGGTGATTAGAGACTCATAGAAATTGTAGCCTTTACAAATAGTGAATCTGTGGCATCTTACTACACAGATGGACAGTGACTGCATTGGGAATGGGGGGGGACTTGATAATATGGGTAAATGTAGTAACCACATCGTTTTTTCATGTGAAAACTTCATAAGAGTGTATATCAATAATACCTTAATAAAAAAAGAAAAAAAATGTAGCCTTTATTTAGGTCAGGGGCTGTCAGATCTACATGGAAGAGCACATTGTAATAGTCATTCATTCTGTCTGTCACTGGCAGGTGAAGTTGGGTAGATAGCTCCAAAGGAAATAGTTCCCTGTAAATCATGTTTGACTACAGTAGGTGTAAGAGGATTTCTTTGTATCATCTATTGTCAGACCCCTAACTTGTGCGTTGGGCTTGCCATATATGAGTTTGTGACTTGCCAGTGAACTTGTGGGTGTACCCGAGACTTTGAACCAACCACCTGGCCATTTTCACAGCCTTTCAGCTTTGCCAGGCTCTTAATGGCTGTCACCTTGACCCCCCTTCTTCTTCATCTCAAAATGCATACTTTTCAAGAAAACAAATCTTTTTTTTCAGCCTTGAATATAAACCACATGAAAAATCCCCCCTGCCTTGTGAGAAATATTTATATCCAATTCAAAAGTATCATGTAAACTTTTAATAATTATGAGCCATTCTTATAAAATTGTCTCTGCTCCCTCATGTATTACCCAGTTGGTAATTGCAAGTTTGTGCCATCATTAAAAATGACAGCTTCCTCAGCATTCTTGGTGCTTGTAAAATGCAGATAACTCGGCCTATATTTAACTTGTGTGTGGTGCAGCTTCCTTTCAATGGTTAGGTAACTCAGGGGCTAGTGCCTGGTAAAGCAGGGGAGCTCACTGTAGGGAGCAGCAGCTTGTGGTCATGAATGCTCTGCCCCGAAACAAAACAGCCAGGACTTTTTAAAAATAAGCCCCAATTGGACTCTCATCTCTTCTCGCACAGTTGACACTGCTGTTCATGTTGAAGTTTATTTATATCTTCAGTCAGCCACGGTCCAGAGGTCATTTCTATTGGCCTAAAATTTTAGAGGTGTGTGTGTTTGCCTAGGTAAGATGATCCCAGCACTTAGGCTTGGAATGCAAAGCTTGTCTTTCATAGCTTTCCTGCCTCTCTCGCACCCCTACTCCCACCATACCACCAATTTCTTTCCCTGCTATTTATTTTAAATTTGAATAACTTTAGAAGGTGCAGGCCTGTAAATGAACTTGCCTCTGATGTGTTCTCTCCAGGCAGTGAACCTTCCATAAAGGAGCCACTAATTAAGCAGAAAATGGTTTGTCTTGCTTCGCCACATCCATGAATCTAGCAGTCAATTTAGAAGGTGGCAACATCCTCTATAGCTATGATTTTAATCATATTCTTGTCTTTCCACCAGTGGTTAGGGTGTCTCTGTGTGTGTGTGTGTGTGTGTCCCTGTTCCTCTTTTGCTCTCTGTCTTCAAGAGGAAGATTCTTTTCCATGCACTTGTATTTTTATGAAAATCCTTATTAAAGTAACTCTTTAAGGATCAAACCCACGCCGGGCCTTCATGGTTGGGTGGGAAAGCAAGCTGATTTGCATGGGAGGCACACACAGGCTTTCAGCGAAGATGCCTGTCAGTCACATGGGTCTTGTGTCAGGAGGGGCCTGACCAGTTCTCTCCCCGTCCCACCCCTTCTCCGTCTAAGGGAGAATGGAGGTGTTAGCCGGCTGGCTTACTGGGCAGAATCACAGGCGGACGTGCAGGCCACAGCTGCACGTTGCACACCTAACAGAACCTTTAGCTCCCGGAGCCCAGTCTCATTGTGTGTGTGTTATTAAAGTGCGGGTGGCTAGGAGAAGCAGAGCCCTCTTAATTAGACAGCGACATTCTTGCATAGTGGTAGCACTCCATTTGTGGTATAATTGTCACAGCAAATTACCAGTTAGGTTAAATATTGAGCTGGTAGTTCTCAGAGCTTCAATTACTCGCTCCACCCCGCCCTCCCCGCACCCCTCCTACCCTCGCCATCACCTGCTATCCTGCACTTCTAACTTGATCTTCTGCCAAGTGGTAGCTTTTAAGTGAGGCTTAGAGAAGATACACTTCACAGCAGGAGCAATAAATCTGGCTTTGAGTAAGTTATGGGATGCCAGGAACATCTGAAGGAGGGGTGCAGTTTTTGCTGGGTGTGTGGGGGTATGCTGGTTTGTGTCATGGGTCTGCTAACTCCAGCTCTAAAACTACCAAGTCAGTCAGTGTATCTAGTGTGGGTGTCTCTAATGTAAAAGCCCTGTATGTGAGACGCCACAAGAAATACAAAGGAAATAGACTAGGTTCCTTTTCTCTAAATTTTAATCTGTGAGGGAAGGCCCACAAATGGAAGAACTTTATAAAGAAGCAAGATAATACAGAGCAGATTGTGTGTTGTTGGAAAGGAGTCTGGTGGAGAGGGAAGAACAGAATCTGGTGGAGATACAAACTTGTGAGTTGCAGTTGTAAAGGTGAGAAAAATAGATTGGCAGGGAGCAAAGAGAAGGGTGTTTCAGCTGAAGGAATGGCACATGGCGTAGACACAGAAGTAGAGGAAAGTCACCCGGCTGCAGGCGATACCAAGAAAGTTGCCTTGGTCCGAGGGGTAGATCTTTGTAGAGAGATAATAAATTTAGATTGCTGAACATCAGGAGAGCGGCCTGGCCCTTTATTTTCTTGGAGCTTAATACATAAGCCCGTTGGGATGCAGGTCTCAGCAAGTGTCCTCTGTCTTTCACCTTTTGGTTGCCCCCAGAACCCGTGTTCTGGCAGGCCAGGCACACAGGAAGATTGCTTCAGCACAGCCTGCTCTGCTTAGCCAGCTAAAGAGCTGAGGAAATCCTGCAGGGGATGTTATTGGAGTGTTGTACACTCAATTCCTCACAAGCTGCATGCTGGGCTGCTCATTTTCTTTGGACAAAGATAGACTGGCTCCCTCTCTCGTTGACGGAATGAAAATTCTCCCTTGCATTATGGCTCATGTGATAACTTCAGTGGCGGTAGTGTAGGGATAATGAAGAGTCTCTTAATGGCTCTAGTTAAACACGGTAATATCACTCTATCAGCCTTCAGCCAGCTGTGGGAATCTAACCCAGATTCGGGTTCTTAAAACATCTAAAACCCGCCCCTGGCATCTCCAAAGCGCTGGTAAGGAGCCGGCCATCACTCCTCACGCGCAGAAGCCTGCGCTGATTTCTTGACTCTGGAATTGTGCCCCTTGCGTTCCCATCCCCCAGCCCAAGGCCAGTCTCCTTGGACAAACGGGAAGTCGAAGCTATTTTGGGCAGACATCACCCTTCTCAGCCTCTTAGCTGCTGGCATGCGGGTTTAGTGCCCCCAAAGGAAGAGAACTCATTTTATTCAGGAAAATGGGGAAATGAATTTGCTTTAGGACCTGCCTGGGTCTAATTAGTCCAATTGGTAAGTCGGGTCTGCTCCATGTATGAGGCGTGTGTGCACGTGCGTGGGGCAAGTGCACTGCGTGCCCTTGGCTGCAATGACCATGGTCAGCAATGGTGCTGTTTGTTCAGGTCGGCCCACTTCGGTCCTGTTCGCAGGCGATCTGGTGGATGTGGCCCCCTTACAACCCCCTGCCTTGCTGAAAATGTCCCCAGTTCACCCCCAAATGGAGAAGTAGTCAGGCGGGATATGAATGTCAAGGCAACTTTTTGATGCGCCTGAATGACTTCGGAAATGGAGGCGACAGGCTGAGGCAAGGGACGGGAAATGCGACAGGGCGCGGAGGAAAGGCACAGGTGGGGAGAGAGGTCGCTTTAACCTAAATTAAACAATGGAAATGGCAATTATGAACAGCAATGGAAGCCCTGATTCGGCCGCCAGACCTACGTGACCATGACAAAGGGCTCTCCGGGCAAACCAAACAGGAAGCTGCCCCTTTCCTGGAAGTCGGGGCAGGGGTCCCTCCACCAAGCAGGCAGGCGGGAGGCAGGGCCCGCGGCCGCCTGATTTAGCCTGGAATTTAAAATCGCTGGAGCAGTTTATAGGAACACCAGGGTGAGCTGTGGCGCATGACCAGTAGACAGGATCCAGAGATGATGGCATAAATGTTTCAAATGTGCTCAGGGTAATTAGTTTTGAATTACCATGTGCATATTTTAAACATTTAAATGATCATCCCAGGTTTTTGAAAACAGTTCCACAACGGCTTCATGTCGCGCCCCTCGCGGAGCGGCCCCCCTTGGGAGAGCAGGCGCGGGCGGCGGCTGCGGGCAGGTGGCGCTTGGCGGTTCTGCGGCTTCGCGCTAAACCCTCGGATAAAGGGGGATTAGGCCAAACCCCGGGGCCTGCCTGGGGCAGCCAGCTCGCCCAGGACTTTCCTTCCTCCACGCCGATGTCGTCTGTGCCAGGTTTTCAAAAACGATTTGTTCAGCTTTTAAGTGTTCCACTGTGCATGAAAATGCAATTCCATTTGGGTAGGAATCCCCCCAACACACACCCCATTTTATTTTAGGAAGACCTGGACAGCTGGTAAACTTGAAAGATAATTAGCCAGCTAGGAACGCCATGGGGTGTTTTAAACTGGTCGCCTGTGTTCACCAGTTATTCAGGGCAAACTTCTTTCTAGCAACTTCACTCTCCCCGATATTTGGCTCAGAAGGCAAACAGCAATTTCTGAAATCCCTAATTCAGAGAACAATGGGAAGGACAGTCGTTCTCATGCCACAGCCCCTTGAGACTCCCTCCTCCTTCAAGAATTGTTAAAGGATGGGCCCTCTAGTATTTTACAGAAGCCTTTTCCAGGCGCTTTCAGCTCTGGGAGGGGTGCGTAAAGTCAGGTCTCTAACTTTATGGACCTGATTATAGAGTAGTGGCTTGGAAACGCTGCCCCATATCCTTTTCTCCCTGCTAAATGCTGTTTCTCCAGCAGGGGGAGCTGGGAGAATAAAAACTATAAGCCAGTGCCTAGGACCTTTGAGTGGGGAGCTATCTGGGCTGAGATCCTGATTGAATAAAAATTGTTCATTATGCAAACTGTCTGGTTCAATACACAGAGGCGGCCCCCAGGCATCAACCCCAAGTAGTTGCTTTTTTTCTACCCAGATTAAAACATATGAATTGCTTTGATGTAATCTTATAACAAAGCCTAATAGAAATTTTATTTCTTCTGAAGGTGCCTGCCATTTCTTATTGTCCCCTCTCTTCTTCCATCCCGTTAATACCCTTATATTCAGGGATACTCGGCTGAGTGAAGACTGTATTTGAGGAAGGGAACAGTATCTTTTCCTCGGCAGTGTCCCCGGTTATTTAAATACATTTATACTGCTTGCAGTATATTCAATCTCTTGGTTTCCCCCCACCCCCCACTGCTATTTATCACTTTAATGGAATGCTATAGAATATCACATTATGCAATGTGTTTAAATTGATAAGCTATATTAGAAAAATATTGGATAGGATTTTTTAATGGTAAGTGGGTTTTTGTAGAAATATTTTCTCATTAGTAGATCAACTGCTTGCAGGGTAGGAATTGTAAGAATTTGGGAATAAGCTATATTTATGACCTATGTGGCTAATTAAAATTAAAGCATAATTTTAGCATGAAGTTCCTGCAAGACTTTGCAGAGGGTGGAGGAAGAAACTTGCCCAAATCCAGTTACTTTTAAATGTCAGTTGCCATAACAACTTCACATGAGCCATATTTTTACTTGAAAATTCCTTTTAGGATTCGTTGCTATAATAATTTGCCTCAGCTCTTTTTAGGAGGCATATTTTCCTATTTTTCCTTTTGTGATCATTTCAAGGCTTTCATTACTGTAACACAAAATGACCATGTAAAGCTCAACTCTTTCTTTTTCCATGCATAGGAGCAGAGTGGACCCCAGAATAGAAGTGTGGGCTACAAGGATTTCTTCTGCAAGGGAGGGCTCTCTCAGGCCAAGGGGGGAAGGGCCCAGTTCTGGGGTCCATTACTGCAGGAGCCAGCACCCTTCTGGGGTGGGGGGGATTATTAAGCTAACAGAATTTTTTGAAGTGTGACTTCTTCAGCTTTTCTGTGTCTTGGGGGTTTTGCATAAGGCAAAGACCAGTCTGACCCTTTAAAGGAAGTTTGGGTCTGCCCATCTGAAGGCCTATTTGCTGCTGTCAACTTGTTCAGGAAACTACTGGCATTTGATGACTGAGTGAGGCAATCCCCAAAGTATTTACGTAGCAGCCAAGTGGTAGCAGAGTCAAGTTCAGTGCCCTTCTTTCACTGTTCAGCTGTTACCCTCAGTTCATTAGACTCTATGACCTCAGAGAAGCACCTGGCATCTAGGATCTCTTCTGGCTACCAAAGGGGACAAATTGCTGCCAGCCTTCCAGATCTCTCTGGGCGGACATCGTCATTGCTGAAAGCAAGCTGCGGTCCAAGGGAAAGGTCTTACAGGTGGGGAGAGAGCACTTAATTTCAAAAGATATCTGGTGGAGCTTGGCTGTTCTTGCTCATCTCCCAGGTCCGTGAGGGAAGCTTCACCCGAGCCTCCATGGCTTCAGTGACCACAGCTCCACTTGCTCCGTCTTGCCATGGTCCTTCCTATCCCTCTCCCATCTTTCCTCCTCCCACCCCAGCTCTTTGGTGGGATCCTGAATTGTCACATCTGCCCTAGGACTGACACGTGCAAGGGGATGGTGGGACTCCTGCAAGGAGGACAGCAAAGCAAGAGCAGACCTGATTGGTATCCTGCCTTCCCCAGGGGACTCCCCATTGGGCAGCCTACTTCTGACGTCCTTACCTTTGCAGTGAGGGTAACATCGCTGCCCCCACCCCCCGTCCCTCTCAGAGGGTGGAAGTGAGGATCCATGGTTTGTGGAAAAGAGAGTGCATAAAATATTCCATAAATGTGCAAGGGATAATAATTGCTGTATTTTCTCCTCTGGGCGACCCAGACTTTAGAGGTATGGAGTTTATACTCTAGAAAAGTCAACTGGGCTGACAACATGAGTAGCTCTTTTCAAACCTCGGTGATGTGCCTCTGGAAGAGACTTTGGTGCAGTTTCACATCTGCTTGGGGATGATCAGCATTTTGATTGTTCTGTACGTGTCTGCTGAAATGTAATACTTGACATTTCTCAGGCACCAGTTGTGTCTTTTTTAAATCGAGTGTAACTGAACTATATGTTCAGGGAAATCAAAATAAAACTAGTGCTTCATGGTTTACATGTGAAACCAGAGCTTCTGCTTCATCCTCACCCTCCTTTGAGGACTTTCATTCTTTGCCCATTTCCAGCCCCAGGCGCAGGAAGCAGATTGTTCCTTCACACTGGAGGGAGGCTGTGTGGCGGGGAGACCATATGAGGACTCTGGTCAGACAGATCTGGATGCAAATCCCACATCTTCCACTTACCTGCCTTCAAAATTCATTCCCTCACGTGTAAAGCCCAGGTGGCAACAATGCACATCTTTCAAGCCTGTTCTAAGGATTAGAAATCAAATACACAAAGCACCTAGCACATAGGGAGCTAAATTCAAAGACTGCAGGGATGGTTGCTGGATTCCTTTGGTCAGTCCGGCCCAGCTGCCAGTGCCCTGTGACCTCTGGGGAGAGGAGATTTTCATGCCCTCAACTGATTAGCATGAGGCAGATTCTGGGAGCCTGGTGGTGACCTTCATTTCTAGAGCTCCTGAAGGATGATCTGGGACAGTGGGTGGACAGCATTACAGGAAGTCAGTTTTGACTCCCCTGAAGAAACAGTTTTCTACTTATTAGAACCAACCAATGACATAATAGGTCACTTGAGTATATAATGAACTTTCATCCCTTTTCCAGTAAAAAAGGCTGGTAAACATTTGTAAAACCCCAAAGGAGACAAGCCCTGTGCTTGTTTGGCCCTTGGCCCTTGGAACTCCAAGTGAGGGTGGACCTGAGCAGGAGCATGGTGGCCTTGGGGTCATCGAAACACTTTCCCTTGGGGCCCAGGTTGCCTGGTAGGCAAGATGCTCTACCATGGCCTGCCATCTTAGAAACCGCCTCTGAGAGAAGATTCCCAAGGCAGAGTGACACTCCAAGATAGGGCAACAGTTTTACAAGGTGCAGCCTGCCTTTGAGGAAAGGCTTAGCGTCCCTGCGGCTTTGTTCAGAGCCCCAATCACAGGGGCCCTAAGGGCAGACACAGGGTCCAGCAAGGAGGACTTGTCCCGGAGAGAAGGCATTGTCCAGGGAACAGCTCTCCCTCCAGATGGCTTTGGCTTCATGCTGGGTTGAATGGTGACTCCGCCAAAAGATGTGACTAAGGGAAGCTGTGAACGTGGCCTTATTCAGAAAAAGGGTCTTTGCAGATAGACTTAGGTTACAGATCCTGAGATGAGATCACCCTGAATTAAGGTGCACCCTAAAGCCAATGACAAGTATCCTTAGAAGAGAAGGAAAGGACACACAGAGGAGAAGGTGACCTGGAGACAGAGCAGAGAGTGGAGTAATGCTTCTACAGGCCAAGAGACACCAAGGACTGCTGGCAGCGCCCAGAATCTGAAAGGCATGGAACAGACCCTCCCTCAGAGCCCGCAGAAGGACCTGACTCTGTTGGCACCTTGGTGTCAGACTCCCGGCCCCCAGTCTGGAGAGCATGCATTTCTGTTGTTTTTAGTCACCCATGGTCATTTGTTTCAGCAGCCCTTGGAAACAGATACAGGTCTTCTGCCATCCTGAATTCTCTCATGCTTTCAGCTGGGTCGGTACAGGAGCCATGGGGTGACTGAGTTTCCATTTATTCCTTGAGCCACTAGGGCCCCTCGCTCCTGGGGCTGTACTGTTAGGCACCTCAGCTCAGTACTCAGTCTTCCTCGTCCCTAAATGCTTCCTGGCATCTGCTTTCTTTCACCTCAGGTACAATTGTGTTGTATTCTTAATGGCTGGGGTTTTATTGTTTAGTGACATCTGAGCCACAACATGAAAGAACACAGAGCTGTGGGTACAAGACCTACGACCCATGCGAAAAAGGCATGTCACCTCCAAGAAGAACACTTTCAAAAAGCACCTAAAAGAAACACCAAAAAGTAGCACCAAGCATGCAATAAACAGCTTCCAGCCATAGTCTGCCAGCCATAAATTTAATCTGTTGTGACCTGGACACAGCTGTTTTCCAATCCTTTCTTCAGCATCTTATTCTGAACTGGCAGTGGCCAAGCGCCCATTGTCATTAACAGTGAGTTTTCATGTTGAAAGACTTTAATGAGAGAGCTGGCAACCATGTTCTGCACCTCGGTGGGTTTTGTTCCCTCAGCAAAGTTTTTAGTTAACGAGTCTGGGGTGTTTGATCTTGAAAGCACTAGGGAGCTGAGCTGGAAAGCCCGGCTGTGCCATTCCTTTGGAGATGAGCCTGCACCGGTGCTGGTTCCCAGGAGCTGCAGATCAGCCTCAGGGGCCTGGGGGCCGACCACGCAGGAGGGCTGGGGAGGCTGGGTTATTTGGTCCCACCCACCGCCGCCCCGCCCAGGCCCCTGCCTTCTGGGAGAGCAGCAGAACTCCTTTGAGCTGTGGTGGCCCATCCTGCTTCTCAGAAAGATGGGTTTCTCCTCTGTGCAGCCCAGGATTAGCATGGAAATAGAGACATCATTCTTTATGGGACCTCTGTTGGCATCTGCCTCACACATTCAGTATTGGGGAATCAGTCCCTGAGCTGTGCTCTGAGGAGAGAGGGTACATTCATCCTGTCTCCTGGCAGGTGGTACCCAAGGAGCTCTTGCCTTGGACCCTGTCGCTACAGAATGTCAACCATTCCTGCCGTCTCAGATTCTCCCAGCCAGGCTCAGATGTCTGAGGAGCAGCAGCCTAATTCCTGGGACTGATAAGAACCTTTCAAACCTTTTCCTCTCTTTTTTCTTCTTCTTCTTTTTTTCCTCTTAATATTCTTTTTCTGTCTGGGAGAGAGCACCAAGTGCTGAAAGCTGCTGAAAATGAAGGGAGCTGTCAAAAGTCAGAAAGGAAGGGAAAAATCAAACATTCCCCCCGGAAGCAACCCCTCCTCAGCGGCACGGAGCCAGTCTGCAGCCCTGCATGTCTCCAGGAACTCGGTCACCTGGGTTCTCTTTAAATGATGCAATGTATAAACCACATCCATTTATCTTTCATGCATCTCTGCTTCACTTCTTAATTATCAGCCGGGTCTGACTTCCAAGGAAGCCTCTTTTGCCCATGGAACCCATTTCCTCATCCTCCTGGGGACATGCTGTGGTCTCACATATACAGTGGGGTGGTGCGTTTTGTGGTCACATTGTGATATGGGGGAGAGCTTTGGGGCGAGGGGTGGTCTCCAAAGCAAGGCAGTATCTTTAACAGAGTCCTTAGCGGTGGCAGAGGGAGGGGTGCCGAGCAAGATGCAGGAAGCTGCAGCCTGAAGTGTAAATATGATGATCGTTGTCTCTTTCATGGGAAGTAAATAAATCAGCTCGATGTAGATTCGAGAGGTGGCTGGTGGTGCTGTGTACTTACACACAGTCCTGGACTTGTCCTCGTCAGAGTGCTTCAGACAGTGATTCATTACACCTTCCCCAGCCCACTGAGGATGGGAGATAGAATTATTATCCCTTCTCTAAATCAAGGGACTAAGAGAGGTTAAGAGGCTGTAAAGCTGGAAGTAGAAGGCGGCAGTCCCAGCCGCCCTTCTAGTGTTTCCACCACTAGATTGTGCTCCATTTAGGAGCAAGTAATTGTCAGGTAACCTATTTTTCGGGGGCTAATTTCAGCATACAAGGGCTTTGTCTCCTCTGCATATTTCTTTACCTGAAAAATGTATGAGCTTATGAAGCAAGAAAGAATGACTTTAATCATGCACCACGCTCATCTGGGGGCCAAGGGCTGAATGGAGAGAGAGCAGGAGGATCTGACTCACCCCAGCCCGAGCCTCACCTCAGTGGAGTCCCTTCAGCACATGGATGAAAACCTGGGAGGGAAAAAGCATCACATATGGGGAAGTACGGGGCTTATGGCCTTGGGTTTCATGAAAATGTGGTTCTGAAATAGTTTTCTCACTAAAAATCTGTTGACCAAGTGTCAGGAGGAAGGGCTCAGCCCAGGAGAGGCAGCGAGGTGCTCCAGGCATGCGTTCTGCTCAGCAGCTGAGCTGCTACAGTAGACCAGGAGCTCAGATCTGCAAACAGGTGGAAAGTGCATGAGGCTTGGTCATCCCAGGTCTGGAGTTGAGCCCTGGCTGAAGGATGGAAAAGCCAGGCAGTGAAGAAGTGAGGAGATTCAGATGCTGAGGAGCAGCTCATCGGAGTAAGTCTCAGCAGCTCTGGACCATCTGGGCGCTCCTCACCCCAAACTTTGCAGCTCTCCAGGGCCCCCGAGGAGGGAAGGCAAGAGCAGGCGGTTGCTGGTGGAGCTCTGTCTGTGCGTTACCAAGGAGCAGGTGAACAGAGGAAACCGCTTTCCGCCTCCCCAAAGGCCAATTTCCTCCAGCAGCCCGAGTGTGCACAGCCTCCTCCAAGTCCCACATGTGAGGGCAGCTGCGGCATGGCGTCTTGGATGGCATGGCACATGGATGCAGTTCCAGTACCTCTGGGCACCCGGGAGAGTGTGTGTCTCCTCCAAAGGAAGGGACATCTGGGAACGCCTGGCTGGGCATCAGTTCTGCCCCTTGGGTGTCTGCGATGGTGAGAGGAAGCTGTAGGAGCCTCGTCCCCATTTACTTAGCCCAGAGCCTCAGGGCCCAGACCGAGCCCAGCTATACTTGGCAGGCCCTGTGGGGACATAAGAGGTACCTGCCACCATTACAGCGACCTGATTGCCCCCCTCAGGCTCATCCCTTCCTTTTATTCTCTCCCTTCACCTCCCCACCTCTCTCTCTCTTTTTTTTCTCACCCGGCCTCTCTGCTGAATTCTGCATTGATATCAGCACTTCCAAAAACAACAACAAAGGAAAGTAGGTCACTGGCAGTTCCAGGTTGGAGCTGGGCCCTGGTGCCAGCAGAGTCAGGGGATGCAGCCTGCCTCTCAGAGAGCAGGAGGTCGCCCCACACTCTGTGCCTGCTGCCTTGCAAATGGAGCCTGGTCCCCCCCCCCCCGTGTTCTTAGGGGGAAGACTAGGTGTGTACACTGTCCCGTCTCTGTGCACTGGCTTCCAGACGGGGCCCGCCTGGGGTTCCTGCACCCACGGCAACACTCCACATGCTCGCTCCGGTCCTGGTACTGGGTTGGGATTCAAAGAAGCCGGGTGCACACACTTTGCCTTGTGAATGGGAAGCCAGCCTGCAAATACACATTTATTCACATACACAGGTGTGCACAGGCCCAATGGCTCTGCCTTCTCAGCCGTGTTACTCGGGGGCTTCACACAGAGTATTTCCTCTGCTCTCTATGGTCATTGGAACTCCCATTCTCCCTGAAAGATTACCCAACATGCTAATTGGGACTCCTGCTATGATTAAAAGGAATTTTAGATGAGAGCCACCATGCCACAGAGCTCAGGAAGAAATCAGCTCTTTAGAAACCCAGCAGGAACAGACTTTCGGGTGGTTGTTTTTTTCTAACTTGAAAAGAGATGGCATCTTGCTGTTGTTTGCCCACGACAAGTCAGGTACAAACAGCCACTAGGTAGGGCCCAAGCCATAAAGAGGGGGGCACTTGAGAGGAGATAAAACTGCAGCTCCCACAGCCCTGCCCATGCCTTTTTAATACAACCGCCATAATGGACTTTTCTCTCTAAGCCTAGATCCTGCCTCGGCCGGCACCTCAGGCCTCCTGACTTGGGAAGTGCCTCCATTCACCCTGAGGTCAGACTCTGCCCAGGATAAAGCTTTCACAAGGAGCTGAGGGTGAGGAACACATTTCAGTCCAGCTCCCTGAAGCGATTAGCTCTGGAGGCCCCCAGAGGTGGCTAGGGGCAGATGGAGGCTGTGGTCAGTGAAAGGCAGGCGCAGAGACAGCACCGCACCTCTGGGTGATTTTATTTGCAGGGCTGAGCTCATCACGCTGATACTTTTAGATCTCATTAGCTTGGGGAGGGCGGACACAGTCTATACCAAGTCCCCTGGGCATCTTACCTTTAAAAGCAGCTCCTCTTGTTTCAAGAGGGAAGAAGTGGTGCCAACTCCTTTTCTACCCTGACAGCCCCTAGTTAAGATTTTAAAACTTGAACATCGAGCTCCGACCCTCCTCAAAGGGAACCATTTTACTTTATGTAAATGAAGTGTCTCCTTTATCGGCTTTGTTAAAAGACCCAAGAAAAGAACATCAATGTTTGCTGATGGAAGAGTATAATTGTCTTTAAGGGTAATTGGCTAATTATTGCAGATAATTGTCTGCAAATAGAGGAGAGGCAGGTAATAAAGAGAAAGAAGACGGTGTGAAGGGGCTGGTGCAGGTGAGCGGGCCCCTGGGCCTAAGTGGGGTGGGGGCCAGGAGGGTGTAAGGCAGGACCTGCACTGCCCCCCTCCTCCAAGTTCACTATGCCCAGAGCTTAGGATTCCCCAGAGCAGTGACATTCCAGAAAGAATTTGGAGGGCCTAGCTGGGGTGGCCAACATTTTATTTGGCCAACTAGAGACATTGAGAACCAGCTGCTATGCACCAGTACCATTAGTTATCTTTCTCAGACCCCCTTCTTTCTCTCCCAACCAAATACAGGGATGCAATTTCACTGTAAAGGATTATCTTTAGATTGAATAAATTTGGCTTAATGAAAAGCTCACTACATTAATGTTTCATTGCAAATGGGTAAAATCCCAGTCATAGTCCCTGGCGTTTGGAAGCCACTGTTTCTGGGGAGCTTTGCTCCTGCCGTGGCCCAGCTTCTGGAATGAAGAGGAAGCAGAGAGCCTGGGTTTCGGATGCGCTTGCTGTCTCCTTCCTCCTGTTCCCGCCTCCATTCCTTCTGTGTGAGAGAGTGGGGAAGTAAGACAATCAGCACAGAGCCAGGTGGGCTGGAAGGACAAATTGGTTAAGAAAGACTCTTTCCACCAGCGCCTTTGCAACTCTCCCTGCCTGTTGCCCTTAGAGCCAGTGACATCACCTCAAAGGCAGAGCCCTACCGGAGGGAGGGTGGTGAGGCAGCTGCCGCAGTGCCAGCAGTAACTGAAGGTTTGATTAAATCAGAGTCTACATGGGTAGTTCTTAACCTTTTCCAAGATCTGTGGGAAAAATCTCTCTAGAAACCTACACATTCCCAGAAGGCCTTGTATCACATTCCATGAGGCTTATGGACACAGTTTTCCTTCATCGCTCCAGCCCTGGCATGGCTCCTGGTTAGGAACCCTAAGTCGGGGCAAACATTTCTCATCTTTTCATTTCTCAGTCCAATGATAAATTTACACCTAAAATCCTAATGTTTCATTCAGAAATAGCCAAGCAAAAATGTGAACATTCATATCTGTGTCCCTGTTGGGAGCTTCATTTGTTTCCTTATCAAAGTTGTTTAAATATAAGTAAGCTCTACCTAAATAAGTAAAGCAAATATCGCTAACTGAAAATAAATTCAGAATTGAAAAGGCAATATAATGTGAAGTTCTGGAATATGCTACCATTGGGGAAAACTGGGTGAATTTATATAGGACCTTCCAGGGGTTCAGGGAGGCAATGTCCTATGATCCGATAACTATTTCCAAATAAAAAGTTTTTCAAAAATGGGAAAAAAAATTTACTATGACAAATTGTAAAAAGCTATCACCTAGGACAAATTAATATATCAACTAGCAATTGCCTGTTTATTTTTTTAGCCAATTTGCCGTTAGCATAAAATTGGAAACAAAATTTAAAAATTCATGAAAATATTCCAAATAAGCAAAGCGGACATATTTGACTGAAAATTATTGTGATGATTTTAAGTTAATTTTCCAAATGAATGAAAACAATGAAAAGAAAATACAAATTCCCAGAACAGTCCCAAGGTTCGCAAAAAAACTCTGAAGCAAGGCCAAAATGTGATTATCAAAAATGCTCGAAGCACAAAGAATTGTGAAAAAATGCCGCCACTTGAAGAGGACAGCTAGGAAGGTCTCCATTTTATGTTTGTCTGTAGGGACCCGCACGTGGTCCTTGAAGGCCTGACCATCACTTCCAGTGGCTCTTGGCCCCCTCTGCCACCGTCTTCCTTTCAAATGGTGGGGCCAGTGCCGGGAGGAAGAACCACAGCGCTGGACCCCCTTTCCCTGCCCTCACCGTTGGGGTCCACTGTGCTTCACGCGGGGTCCTTTCAGAAACGGGAACTCAGCACTAGGTGCCAAGAAGTGAGAAGCAACCTGGCGAGTGAGAGTTTCCTGCCACTTTACTCCCGTTCTTGGTGGAGAGGAAGGCAGAGAACCGGGGCTCTGCCAGCAGCCTCCGTCGGCAGGTTGGCGACTCCAGCGACCTTGTTTGGGAACGTTCAAGGGTTCGGGAGAGCAGAGAGAACCAGGGAGAAACCTGAGAAGCATCTGCCTTCCTCTCCCAGGGCTTTTGCAGACCAGCTCTTTGAGCCTGAAATCCCTGGGGTGGGAAGGAAGAGTCAGGTTCCCCAGGGTGGTCTGGTTCTTGGCCAGGGCTCATGTGAGATGGGGGTCTTCTGCCTGGGGAAGGAGGTGCAGGGCTGCTGGGGAAGAGCTCCAGGCTTGGAGACAGAAGCACAGGTTTGAATAACCGGTGGGGGGGGGAAGGGGGGGACAGGACCATTTTCTTCATCTGTAACATGGGGATTATAATCAGATCTCCTCCCACTTAGTTATGAGGCCATGTCTATGAGGGCGCCTTAAAAATCTGAGCTACTACCCAGTCCTAAGTGGCTTTTTTATTTTTATTTGTTGCTGACCTTGGGATAGGAAATGGATGGGGAGAAAGATCTGCAAGAAGTCAGGGCTGTGTCCTGGCTGGAGCCTGGGTCCGTGACTCCAAGAGATGAGGCCGCTTCTGAGCGAGAGGGCCAAGACAGGGCGGGCCGGAGGGGCCAGGCTCGGGCAGGGGCTGCTGGGGAGGCTGGGGCGCGAGGCTGGTGGAGGAGGGGAGAGGATGCAGCAGGAGTGACGGCTGGGAGAACTTCCCCTGGGCTATCACCAGAGGGGTGGGGAACAGGGACGGGAGGGCAGCAGCAGGGCAGGCCTGGCATGGGGGGCAGCGTGGAGGCGTGGCGTTCCCAGCTGCTACACCTACAGCAACTTCCAGCCAGAACACCCATCTCTGCCCTGCCTCCCCCTCGGTGGCCATGAGCCGAGAGCAAAGCAAGACCCCACTCTCCCCCCCAGGGCGGGTCTGAGCCTCTTTGCTGATGAACCCTTGTCACAGCTGACAGACAGCAGCAAGGAGGCGAGCCCGGGGTGTTCCTAGAAACGGGGCTGGTGTGGAAATCCGCAAGAGCCTGTACCTCAGACTTGAAAAGTGCCAGACGCTTGGTGGCACTTCAAATGCCACAGATAAAACAGTGAGAGACTCTCCAGGTGGCAGACGAGACAAGGGGTCAGGGACCTCGGGGCCTCAGAGGCTCAGAGGCCCAGAGCCTGGATGAAGAATAAAAACACCTTGGAGAACCTTTGACCCCCCACAGCGGAGGGAGAATGTCAATGCAGCCCGGCTGGCCAGGAGCTCAGCGCTGAGAGGCGTGGGCAGGCACGGTGTCAGAAGATGGAGGCCTCTGGGCCTCTGCAGAGCTCCCACGGTGCTGAAAGCTGGACAGACCCCTTCAGGGCCAAGGCTCAGTGGGAGACACCGAGGCCCAGTGCTCAGACCAGGCTGTGCCCCTCATCACACAACCCAGGGGATCCCTGAGGGATGGTCACCAGCCTGGGGGGAGGGCTGGTCCTGGCCCACCCTCTCAGACCCCTCTGCCTCTCTCCTGATCACCTCCTTTGTAATGAAATAATGACTGCACTCAGCTGGAAGGTAAGCTCCCCGTGGATGTGGCTCTTCTGTTTCCCATGACATTCCAGGACCTGACTGGGCTTTGCAAAGGGCTGGCAATCCAACCTGTGGACTGCGTGAATGCCCCATATTCAGCTGCATGAAGGACAGTGACTGGACATGGTGCCTGAGCGGTGTGTGGGCCTGTGTGTGCAAAATGTCTCTCTCCCTATTGCATCTTCTGTCTGTCTGCATCTTTCCGTGCCTCTGACTCTGGCTACATGACTGCCGCGTAGGATGTGAAAGGCATCCCCTCTCCAAGTGCCCATCCACTTCCCCTTGCCCACCCAGTCCACTCCTGACCCCACTCCCTCTGTGGGTTTGTCCTGCTGGCCCCTCGTCACTGAGAAAGGCACTTGGTGATCACCCCTCGCATCTGTCTCTGGCTGGAGTGTGAGCAACCCCCTGGCCACAGCCACATCCCACTCTCGGGTCAGCTGCCCTTTGGAGGTCATCAGCGTCTGGCCCATGACTGTCCCTGGCGGCTGGGGGGTTCTGATATGGAGCTGGCTGCCTCCCACCTGTTTAGGTCCTGAGTACTTGAATTTCTGTCTTCTTCAGAGTCTGTCTCCCGGGAAATGGCACTTAACAGAGATTGAAGGGTTTCCTACATCTCTTGCTTCCTCTCTCTTCTCTGAGGCCCCGAGAGGGAGCAGCAGGGGCTGGGGCTGGCAGGGGCCCCCTGAGATGGCTGGGTGCAGGAGGAGGGGGAGGTGTGGAGCCTCACTTTGGAGACCACTGTGACCCGAGCACCTTTTGCAGGAGCAGTGTCAAAGTCTAGCTTCTCAGGCATGCCATTACTGTGCACGCTGCCGCACAGAAACCGGTGACACAGAAGGCACAGCTTTCCCCACCCTTCCAGTGCTTAGAAACTAACGCTCTAATGAGCGATGAGAGCTGAAAGGAGAGAGATGGGGGGCAGGCCACATCCGTGCAGGCTGGTGCTGTATCTCAGAAGCTGACCCAGTTCTTCTGGAAGCAAGGGCCCTTGTGGACCAGCCCACTGAAATGCCACGTGAATTAGCCACTGCTCTCTGCACAGGGGTCTCCTTTGTCCTCACCCTCCCTCCTTCCCTTGGAGGCAGCCCTGTCAACACAGTACCATAACCACTCTCCTCTCTGTCTCTCCTCTGGGGCACCTCGGTCGCTTCACCCAGTGGACTTTTTAGGGCCATAAACTACCCTGAGTCCAGTGGTCCTTTTAACGGAGATGGGTGCGGACCGCCTGGGTGAGGAAGCATCGGTGGGCAGGCAGGGCACCAAGCCTCCTTTGCTTCCTGGCTTTTTGATGGTGTGGTGAGTGAGTTAGCCAACACTCGATGTTTATGTATAGTTTTTTAGAGTGAGTATTTATTAACAGCCTGCAAAGGGGGGAGGCCAGATTTAAACTGGAAGCATAGTGAGTTAAAAGGGACAATTAGAGGAGAAGAAAGTCATATTGTTATAGACTTGTAAAGGATATTTTAACGCACAATCAAAGGTTCTTGAGATAGATTCCAAGTAGACAGAAAGTAAAAGAAAATTGGCCTGTAATGAGTGGATGGTGGGGGATTGGTGACGTGGATGGAGTCATGGCTGTTGGGCTGAACTCCTGCTTAGAGGAAGGTGAGGTCAGAGGGCCAGCCTGGAAGATGAACCGGAATTCGGTGATAGATGGATCGTGAGGCTTAACAACAGATGTTGCCTCGAGACCCCATCAAAATGTACACTTGCCCTGGTCGATCAAAGAATGTGCACAGAGAAGGGCCAGCAACCTCTGGATCAGTGTTGAGCAGGGCCCTGAGGGGCTTGGTCCCCGGGGAGGTGGAGGTGTCCAGCCAGGGACCAGTGGGGACAGTCTAGGGGGTTGTTGAGAACACGAGGGAGGACTTGGTGGCAGCTCTCAAGGCCCTGAGGCTCCCAGCCGGTTCCAGGGAGCCCTCTCAGCAGACGCGTTCTCTGATGCTGGGCCCTGCAGCTCGTCCTGCTAGAAGACTTCCTGGCCCCCCCACAGCCCTCTCAACCCTGCCAACAGGCCTTCTGGAAACCCACTTGCCATGGTGGCAGAGTGCTGGGTAATGAGTTAGGTGATGAACAAACATTTGCCAAGCGGGATTCGTGGCTTCCTGGTAATAAACAGCCTCTAGCACAAGAGAAAAGGGGGAGATCAGTCTGGGGGGTTCTGGGGATTGCTGGTAGTCAGCCGGAGTGGGCCCACATAGAGGCGGCCTATGGGGTCCCTGGGCAGCCATGCTTGGAAGCAAGTAGCGGAGCTGAGGGCTGAGCCCTGCATGGATAGGAAAGGAGGGAGCGAGGGAAACAAAACAGCCGTGGGGTAGTCTCTGAGCCTGGAAGCAGCAGGTGTCTGGGAACGGGACTCCGGCCCAGGCAGATTTCCAGGGAGTGCTCCAGCTTGCTGGCACGAGGAAAGGATCTGGCTGAGCAGAAAGGCAAGTTGCGATGATGAAACCCACTGTTGAGGAACGCTGGCAAGAGTGCCACCAGGGGGACCACGTGCTTGGAAAGAGGCTGAGGGTGGGGGCAGGGAAGAGGACCCCTGGGGTGGGGGGCACCCATTCCCACTCCAGAATAGATTCCAAGTCCCTGAGTAGGATGTCCCTGGAGCCTCCCCCTTGCCAGGCTTGCCTCCCACACCTCCCCAGACAGCATTCCCAGGCCTCAGCTGACAGTTCTTTGCTGATACCCCAAACATGGTGCTGAGGTGTGCCGCCAGCCCTCTGCCAGGAATACTCCCCACCCTTCTCTGCTATCTCTTCATTTTCTGAGAACCATGGAGTGCCACCTCCTCTTGGAAGCCTTCCCTGACTGCCCCCACCCCAGCCATGTTTCTCATGGGAGATGGGGGGCGGTGCCAACAGGAGCTCCACTCCCACACTGCTTTCACCAGTCCCACACTTGTTTCCACATCTAGACTCGGAACTCCTTAAAGGAGAGCCACATCTTCCCACTTTTATGTCCCCAGTCCCCAGAGCCAACACACATGGGCCCTTGATCAATGCTTGTTGAATGAAGGGTGGGGAGCCGGCTGAACTCTGGGGTAGTGAGAGGAGCTGGTGTGGAGAGGCTCTGAGACCACCAGTGGCCACCCAGCCCCTCTGGCAGGATAGCCGCTAAAGTGGAGGGCAGTGTGGCTTGAGGGGAGAGAGGGTGAAGAGAAGATGGCAGAGGCGCTGGCCCCATCAGGAACAAAGGAGGGGTGGCCTGAGCCCTAGGAGGACAGAATTCCCAGGGGTAGGCACCCACACTTCCCTGCCCTGCACCACCCAGGAGGGCTTCACTTGCTCTGACTTGCCAACTGGCTCTGGTGCTTTGGGCAATGGTGTCATCGTAACGCATAGCATGTGAGCTGCTGAGTGACAAGTGATGTCATCCAAAATAAAGCTGCTTTTATTCTCTCTACTCTTAGAGGAGAAAGCTGCTAAAAATACACCTGGTGTCCCGGGCCCCTCTGTGTGGCCTGTAATTACGTCGGTGACCAGAGACTGCTGTGCTGGACAGAAGCTGATCATCTGTAAAACATGAGTACTTTTCGTACTAACGTTTCACTTCCAGAGTACAAAACTTACTAAGTCTTTTAAAAAAAATTTAATAAAGTGCTTGGACTCTCTGATTTTCCCACTGAGGGCTTTGCCATCTAAAGTTGGAAAAAAAGTCAACAACAAAACAACACCCTCAGGTTCCAAGGGACAGTGACGCTGGCACTGACCTGGGCAAGAGCTTGGGGAGCGACTGCAGGACAGGCGATCTGTTCTGCTGTCACCAGACTCCCTTTAGTGCACATTTCAAGCCTTGTACAGAGGAGGATTTGTCCAGCCGGGACAATCATAGTCCTCCTCCCTCTGTCCGAAGAACTGCTTCCTTCCTCTGAAGTCAGAGAGGCAGGAGCAACCTCCAGATCCGTCTCAGTTCCTGATCCCTTGGACCCCAGGAGCTGGCATAGCCCTTCCACTCCCAAACCCCCTAAGAATTAACTGCTCAGCTGCTGCTAGTGAGCCTTTTGGGAACAGGCTGGGAAGGATCCAGGACACCAGCGTGCTCCGGGGATGGCCACAGAGATGGTACCGACCCAGCACAGCCAGAGTTTGGGAAGTGAGTCACATTCTGTGCGGGCGAGGGAAGAACCATGGAATGGCAAATGTGCGCACATTCACGCGTGAGTGTGTGTGTGTGCACGTGCGTATGTGTGTCCCAGTGAGTCAGCGTGCCCCTGCCCCATACAACTCTTCCTGCTAATGATGAATGTGCCATGTTCTCATAGCTGTGCTTGGCCAGGCTCGCCCACCCAACAAAAGCCTGGGATCTGCCGCCCCTTCAGGAATGCAGGGTTAGGAAATGAGAAACAGGGTTCTTGTCCAAGATAATTTTTTTTATTATTATTTTTCTCTCTCGATTGGATTCAGTGTTTCTTGCTTCTCACATACATCTTCTCTGATGGGGAATTCAGTTTTGTGCAAAGAGCAAAGGAGATAGTGCCTGCCCAGGCCCTGGCCAGCATCACGGCCAACCTTGACCAGAGCCCCTGTCCCCTATCTGGGCTGGCCTGCTCCGTTCCCTGCACATCCCTGCTCCTGAACTGAGTCCAGCCCCCCAGCTGCTACCCATCCCTGGGCATCTTAAGAAGGGCCGGGAGGGATGGGGCCTCCATGACGCAGAAGTGCCTGAGATGGTTCTTGAAATGCCCTCTATGTTCGCTTTCTGCTGAGGCCACCTGATGCTTTCCCTCCTGCCACCCTACACAGGACCCTTGCTGGGCTGCCCATCAAAGGGCCTCAAGGAGAAATGCAGCAGCTGAAGCATGCTGGGGGCCTGGGCTCATGCCCGGAGTCTCCCTGGCCTTTCCAGACCATCACTGGCAAAACATTGCCCAGCCTATTGGACTAACACTGTGGATTCTGCCTCACCCATCAGCTTAAAAGACCCAAAGTCCCTTCCTTCCCCTTCTCCATTCAGGCTGTCCCCAGGTCCTGGCTCCCTGCTGCCAACAGCTACTATAGTGGGGGTGATGGGGTGCTCTGGGGTGGCAGACAGGCTTGTTTGCATATAAAAAACAAGGTGATGCTCTAAGAATCTAAGAATATTGGTCCCCTGAAGTGACTGTCACCTCCCCTTCTCCCTGACCCTCCCCACTGAGTCTTTGCCCCAGGGCTTGGCAATCCCACGTCACACCGGGACTATCGTCAGGTTGGGACTCTGTACAAAAATCCTGTCTCTTTTCTTGCTAGAAACAACCCATACAATCCTCAGTTGAGCAGGTATGGTTTTCCATACAGTTTATAAACATGAAAAGACATACAGTTTGGTAAGGAAGTGGGAGGGGACCTGTGCATTTGTGTGTGTGAATATATATATATGTAGAGAGTATGTATATATATAAGTGGACATATTTATAAAACTGCACCTCCTGTGAGAACCTCATTGCATGTGATGAAGTTCTAAATTTCAGCCTCTGATGATCTTTCCTTTGGTAATTGGTTCTTGGAGCCCAGCAGTTGGGTCTGCCAGGGTTGCCTGAGACATCAGGAATGAGAGGCGTTAGTTACCCCCAAGGGAGGGACTGAAGGTGGCACATGGTGGGATTCAGGGCAGGTTGACTAAGTGGCCTCAGGCAAGAGCCCGAGTGCCCGCTGCTCACGTGCTCCCAGAGAGCAGGTCCACCCAGCCTCTTGAATGAGCCTCGTCTGTTCTCCAAGTCCTGCTTCCTCCAGGAATGTCAGGGGACCCTCAGACCTCTCCAAATGACCAGGATTCCACACAGCCCAGCTCCCATGTGCACTGTCCCACTGTTGCTAAGGAAGGACTCACTCTGTGTGCCTTGCCGGATGGATGCTGTCCATGGGCAGTCGGTCGGGGCTGGCTGGAGCAGCTGGGTGTGATGCACTAATTCCCTCCCGCTTGGGGCTGTACACTTTGGGTTTATAATCCACCCGGCAGGGCCCAGACAGCAGCCAAAGCCTTTACCGGCCTTTGCCTGAAATCCAGCAGCTCCTCCACTTGTAAAAAAAAGAAGAGAAATTCTGTTCCTTGGTGGACATGTGGCAGTGCTGGGAGCTGGCACCCGGGGTCCTCAGCGGAGAGTGACTGCCAGCCCCAGTATCCAGGCCAGGAGCGAGGCCCCCACGGAGGTGCCCGAGGAGGCCTGCTGCACCCCGCTAGGGGCACGAATGGGGGTCCTGCGAGCACATTTGCCCTTCCTTTTGGGCCGTGCCGTGGGCATGATGTCAAAGCTGAACTTGGGCTGGTAGTCCGGGGCGTAGTCCTGCAGCTCAGGGGCCAGCTTCTCAGTGTGTGCCTTGGAGACCTGGTTGCGGTTCCTGTGGCTGGTGCAGTTCTTGCCTGGCTTCCTGTAGCCTGGCCGATGGCCGTGGGGGTGGCCCTTGTTCCTGGCAGGGCTGTGGGGTGGCTGGTGTTCCTTTCGGGCAGCCCTGTCTGTGGTGGTGAGCGTATGTGACTTGATCTGGTGCGGGGACGCTGGCCCCGTGCAGTTCCGGAAGTCCTCGGCCCTCAGCAGCTTCAGGTCCTGACCTTGCCGCAGCTCCGGGGACACGCAGGGGACCGCAGAGCTGGAGCCTCGGAACTTGCGCAGCCATTCCCACAGGGAGCGTGCCCGGCAGCCACAGTCCCAGGCGTTCCCGTTGAGGCGAAGGAATTCCAGGGCCCCCAGGGGTGCCAGGCAGTCGCCCTGCAGCTCAGAGAGACTGTTGTTGAAGAGAAAGAGGGTGGTCAGCCTGCGGAGGTCGTGGAAAGCGTCCTGGTGGACCCACTGCAGCTGGTTCTCGTGCAGCAGCAGCCGGTCCAGGTTCACCAGCCCCCGGAAGGTGTCCTGGCCCAGGCTCCACAGCTTGTTGCCATGGAGAAACAGGTGGCTGAGGTTGACCAGGTCCACGAAGATGTCGTCCTGGAGGTACTCGATGTAGTTGTCCTGCAGGTAGAGATACTGCAGGCTGTGCAGGCCGCTGAAGATGCCTGCCGGCAGGGCGCCAAGCCCACACTTATAGAGGTAGAGGGCGTGGAGCTTCACCAGGCCCTGGAAGGTCTCCGGCGCCAGCGTCCGCAGCCGCCGGTTGTCGCCAAGGTCCAGCTCCTCCAGGTGCACGAAGCCCTCGAAGGTGCTGGGGTCGATGAAGGTGATATTGTTGGAGTAGATCCACAGGGTGACCAGGGCGGGGCTGAAGTGGCCCTGCTGGAGGAGGGTGATGCGGTTGTTCTGCAGGAAGACGCGCTCGCTGTCCTCCGGGATGCCCGCAGGGATGGCGGCGAAGCCGTGCGCCTGGCAGCTGACGGTCATGGGTGCCGGGTAGCACACGCAGTCCCGCGGGCAGCCGCCGCCCAGGGGCAGCTCCCCAGCCAGCAGGAGCAGGAGGAGCTCCACGCAGTGCCCTGGGGGGAGAGAGCAGAGCCGGGTCAGGGCCGCGGGTGGCAGGCCCGGTGCGTGCGCGTCCTTGCTGACCCCGGCAGTCCCGGGGGAGGGAGGCAGGGGTCAGGCCCCCTCCGGGGTGAGCTAGCGCTCCCTACGCCTTGGTCCCCCACCCATCTCTCCTGGGGCTTCTACCCTCAGCCTGGGCCGCGGGGTGAGCTGGGGACAGCCCCATACCCCCTGGACCCGCCCCCTCAGGCGCCGCCGGCCCCGCCGAGGGGTGGGGGCGGGTGTCACACCCGTGGACACCGCGGCCAGCCTCTGGTTCCCTTCGCAGCTTTGCCACTTAGCCAGCTGTTAACCGTGTGAATAGAGGCCAGAGTCCTCTTTATTTAAACTATTTCCGATAATAGGCAGAGCATGCATGCAAGACACCGAGGTTCATCTCAAAAGATGTCTCATTTACAGGGCCTTCCAAGTCCTCAAATATTCGACGCCCCTCTGTGCCTCAGTTTCCTAATTTCTAAATATTACTAGCTGTCCCTCGCAGCACCATGAGGATGTACTGAGAGGTCACCTGTGTGTGAAGGGCTTGGGGGGCACCAGGGCTGACAGGCTGCCCCCATTCTCCACCTCTGGCCCTTCTCCTCTCCCAGCCTGGCTCCAGCTCCTAGGCTGTGGCTGCAAACCAGGCCTTGCCTCGTGACTGTCCAGAGCATTTCCTCTGTAGCTTCCCTCTAATTGGGCATTAATTAGGCATTCGTTAATGGATCCTTAAAGTAATTTATTTTCGGATGTGTCCAGCCTGTGGTTGGATAATAGCCCCGTGCTCGTTATCGGAGCAGCCTAATTATGGACAATCACCATTACCTGCCTTTCTCAGGGTTGCAGCTGCCCCAGGCGGCCTGACAGTCGCGCCAGTGTTCAGGGGACAGGCTCCAGGCCTGTAGATCCTGACCCCTCAGGGCCAGGCAGCTATCTCACCCCTGTCCCAGTGGCCGCCTCCCCTTTCCTTCCAGCAGGGCCTCTTGGGAGAGCTGGGGGCCTGGGCAGCCCAGCTGATGCTTTCTGCTGCCAGCTGTGCCCAGAGCTTGCAGAACCAACCGTCCTGGCCACTCTTGGGCAGGCCCTGCTGCTCACCCTGGCTGCTCGGCCAGGCTCCCAGGCCTACTGCTGACCCAGCAGCCCGACCAGCCTCACCACCACTGCCACCCCATCATTCCTGGCAGAAACAGCACCGTAAGTAAGTGACAGCTCCCAGCTGTTGGGAGTTACGGGCTCCCGGAGAGCGGCAGCTGCTTCCAGTCCCCCTGTAATCTCCGTCTTCGATCGAACATTTCCAACATGTAAAAATTATCCCACATGATTTGGTTTTCGCATAATTGGGTTGGTTGCGATTTCAGAGCAATTATGACCTCAGTGGTGGAGGTGACGGTGGTGGCAGTGCAGCTGTGGGGACCCTTTCCGGGCTGGGCCATGCCCGGTGTAGCCCCTGCAGCGCCTTCAGTCATGAAGCCCACTGGACAGCATGCAGGCCAGGCCCGATGGCCTCAGGCTCCGCCTCTGTAACAGGTGCAGGAGATGATTGCTGTGCCAGTGTTCCCCACATGGAGGATCAGGTCTGACCTCCAGCTTCTGACCTGTCTGGCCAAGGGCTCTGGATCCACAATGTGAGGGGATAGGACCCTGGAGCCCAAGCCCAGCTGCTTCTCGGGGAACCCGCCCTCTGCCTTGACCCTCCAACATCCAGGGCTGTAGGAGGGCCCAACCCACACTGGCCGCACCTTCCTCAGAGCCCCACTCCCTTTCCCTTCTCTCAGCCGGGGCTCCTCCCTGCTGTCCAGGTGCTGTCTTTCAGGAACCCTGCCCCAGGGAGGCGGTCCTGCCCGGCCACCTGAGGAGCCCAGGGTGCCCTCCTAGCTCAGGAGCGTTCACAGTGCTCACTGCGCTGAAGGGGACGGGGCCACGGCCACACATCTGTGCTTGTGGGACACCCACTGCTGCATGAGACCTCTGGGGGTCCTGTGAAGAAAAAGCCTCTTCTGTCCCTTAAATCTGGCAGCAAGCAGACGCCCACTGTGGGGGCCAGGGGTGAGCTGTGGTAGGCTCAACGCTAATCCCCCTCAACATTTGTGCAGCTTACAGAGCTTACAAAGAGCTTCTGCTCGAGCTCCTCTGATCCCCAGAAGCACTCTGCGTGGTGGGGGTGAGGGTTCTTCTGCCCCCAGACCTGGGGTGGGGGCAGATGGCCTTTCTGCCTGCTGAGGTGGCTCTGAGATGGAGTTCTCTGAAATGGTCCCCAGAGAAGCTAGGGGGCTCCACGGAGACCTGCACCCCTCTCACAGATAGGTGTCTGCAGTGAGCACTGGGGCACAGGGAAAACCAGGCGAAAACCCTGATTTGGGGGAAAAAGTCACTTACCCAAAAATGTAGGAGTGGGCTTAGCAGCCTGTGTGGGAACACACCTTGGCAGGTGGGAGGGGTCAGAGAGCAGGGGGTGAAGTGAAGGCCGGGACCCAGGGCAGGAACCACTGCACCCTTCCTCTGAGAGCCCTCAGCTCTCCATCCTTCAGTACTGCCCCAGTGCCAGGGGACCCAGTCCGGAAGCTGCCCTTGCCGTGACCCTGTCCCCTTCCACTGGGCACTGCTGTAGGTGGGTCTCAGCTGAATCTGCTTCTCCACCCTGGAAACTGGTTCCGTCTCCAAGGCCCTCATCAGCCCGCCCCCCACCCCACAGCCAAACCTGACCACCTCTGGCACCCCTGCCCGAGCCACTGGGTGCCCAGCCCTGGACTGTCACTCTCCTGGGTTTCTTCCTGCGTTGCTGCCGGTCCTCCTGCGTCCCCTCCCAGTGTGCCCCTGGGAGCCCAACCGGCTGATTGCCTGATTAATGTACTAACAATGAGGCTGGTGCCTTTGCTGTGCATTTTAAGATTGCAAATTAGCAGCAATCTAAGTCTCGGAGGAGGAGCCTTGCATCCCCCTCCCAGCAGCCTTCTCGGTCCCCTCCTGGGTGGGGTCCAGGGTTGCTCTGCCTGGGGTGGAGGTGCGGCTGAAGAAAGCAAGCTGGGCCTCCCCCACGCCCACCTCACTGAGGCTTTCCTCCTCCAGGGCCTTGCACCCAACAGACTGCTCTGCTACTCCGAAACCTCCTGGCGTCCCACACATCTGAGCTTACCTGCATCTCCACAGCCTCATTTGTTCCTTCCTCCACTCAACACTTGCCACCAGAGTTCTGGAGTGTCCAAGGTGCCAGGGTAAGGAAGGGCCCAGAGATGAACTGGGCAGGTCCTCATGGGTTCAGTAACAGATCAGGGGGGCTCACAATACCAGGCAGTTCTTCCAGGTGCCAGGGCCCATAGTAGGCACCTAGGGGTGTGTATACGTGTGTGTGAAGCTAAGGGAAGGACCCTGCCTCCCGTGTGCCACCTCCTCCACAAAGCCCTCTGGTCCCCTGCCAGCACAGAGGATGCGCAGTGAAGGAGAGCTGGTATGATTTACGAGTCCTCCTTCCTGCAAACCGCAAAACCTGTCACCTGCTGGGTGGGGATCTATGGGGCAGGGTTGCCTGAGCATGGGCAGGCACGCCACCCAGTCCATTCAGCAGCCCCAGGTGTGCTTATGAATGGTCCTGTGGGGCCTGGACCTGGTGGGATTGGTGGGAAGGGCATGCCAAATAGAGGTATAGCATGAGCAAAGACACTACAGTGGGGAAGCAAGTCCCTTGATCCCCCCTCTCAGCCTCTAAACAGCCAGAGCTCCTAAAGAGGCTGTAACAGCAGCTTAGCTGGGCTGGCAGAATCCAGGGCTGGGGAGGCCAGAGAGCTCCCCACTGGGCCCAGCACTAAGAGGGTGCCTGGTCTAATTCTAGGCCAGATGACCCATGTGACCGGGCCCTGTAGCTTGCCTGCCCCTAGAAGCAGGAAACCAGCTAACCAAGGAGGCCCTATCCTCGAGCACTCCAGGTCCTTTACATGGAGTCCTCCTCACAGCACCCCTGTGGGTGCTGCTTCATCTTGCAGGGGAAGGAAGAAGGCACCCGAAGTGGCTGCCCAAGGCTGCACAGCTGCCGAGCAGGGCAGTGGAAGAGGCCCCCAACTGACTCCTAACCTGGGGGCCCCACATGGCATGGAGCAGGCAGAGCAGCCTCATCCCCACCTGAGTCCGGCACCTGCCGGCACCAAATGGGCCACCTCCCCTACCCTGCACAGGGACAGCCCTACCCACTGGCATCCCTGGGGGCCCCCAGGCAGGCCTGTGGGGGCTCTCTGAAGCTTAGAGACTAGTTCACCATGGGGTCTATCCCTCTGGCTCCACAGGCCGCCCTCCCTCTGCTCAGGGCTGAGCTCCTCCCCTCCTCCCTGCTCCACTTTGCCAGATGCTCCTCTGTAAGCCAATCGATGCTAACCCAGTGGGTCTGCTGGGTGGATAACAGCCTCAGGCTAGGCGGGCTGTGTTCACGGAGCTACTGGCGCCTCGGGCCACTTGGCCACGTCCTTCCATGATGCGCCCAAGCTCAGGCCACTTCCTGTTGGGCATCCCCCAACCCCAGCCTGGCCCAACCCTGCAGACAGGGATGGCAGCCAGGAGAGAGCTGGGCTTCCCTCCTTAACCCCATTGCCAGACGCAGGGATTGGCAGGATGGCCATGGTTCCCCGTCCCGCTGCACGCGGCGGCAGGACCAGCACAGGCTTTGTCGTCACAGACCTCAGCCCCAGGTCTGCAAGTTCAGTGTGTGCCCTTGCTTGTGTGAGCCTCCTTTCCTCACCTGTCAAATGGGTACAGTCCTTAAGAGCTCCACCCCGGCCCCCTCTCTCTGCAGACGTCTGTATCTACCTGCCTCCCCCGTATCTCCATCTGTCACATGAAATCTGTCCGAAGCTGAGCCACAGTCCTCCCCCCAGAAACCTCCTCCATGTGCACCTTCTCCATCTCAGGTGAAGGCGGCACCTTCGTTCCCTCGGTTCAGGCCCCAAACCTCAGAGGCGTATTGACTCCTCTCTCTCTCCCTTCACACCCAACCCGACAGTCCTGTTGGCTGGCTGCTTCAGAACTTATCCAGAATCCACCCACCGCTCATAGCCGCCACCCTGGTCTGGGCCACCGTCATCTCCGGACGGTCGCACAGCTTGCTGGATGGTCCCCACCCTCCCACCTTTGCCTTGTCTTTGCTAACACAGCAGAGAAGATCTGAGTCAGCCTGCGGCTCCTCTGTTCAGCCCCTGACTCCTGAGCTCCGTTAGGGCCTCCAGCCCTCCCCCAACCCCGGGGGCGCCGCTCCTCCCCACCCCTCCCCCAGCCTCACTCCTCCCCGCCCCTCCCCCAGCCTCACTCCTCCCGCCTCACTCCTCCCGCCTCACTCCTCCCTGCCTCACTCCTCCCGCCTCACTCCTCCCTGCCCGTCCCTCTCAAGGGCTGGGTGCATCCTGCGTCCAGCCTTTTGCAGGACTTGCTTGCTCTGCCTGGAGCATTTTCTAGGATACCTGCAGGGCCCTTGCCCTCCTCACCATTCCGATCTCTCCCTGTGTCCCCTTCTCGGTGAGGCTGTGCCCAGCAGCCTATTTTAAATGGGTCCCTTCACTGTTTGAATTTTCCCCAAAACATTCATCCTCTTCTTATAAATTATTTATTTATCTTGTTTATTTCTGTCTCTCCCTGCTGAGTGTCAGCTCCATGAGGACAGCGGTTTTGTCTGTTGTGTTCCCTGTTGCACCTCCAGGGCCCAGAACTCTGCCTGGCACAGAGGAGATGCTCAAGAAGAAAACCCTAGGCTCATCGTAAGTGCTCAATAAACCCAGTGGTTCTTACTGGGCCTGAGAACAGAGATGCAGCCTTGGCTGTCTCCCGGGGCCCCTTGCCCATCACAGGGTGACCGATGGTGAGGAGAGCTCTGGGAGGGAGGATACAGACCAGGCCTGCCAGGGGCCTGGGGCAGGGTGGTCGAGGAGGTTTTGACTGGGTTTCCCAGATGTGGAACTTTCAGTGCTAAGACCAGAAAGTTCCTGAAACAAACCAGTACGAGTGAGTCACCCTACCAGTCTGGCACACAGGCCTGAGCCTAGGCAGAGCCTGTGTGTTCATCTCTGTGTGTGTACATGCCATGTGCACATATGCCTGCACGTATCTGAGTACATGCACATGCCTATGTAAGTACGTCTGTGTCCAGGCCCCTTCCTCCCGCAGCATCCCAGAATTCCATCTCCGAGAGAGGGACACGGTGCTCTTGAGGAGATTGCAAAGCCCTGGGCCTGTGATGTCCCCTCTTATCTCAGCGCTTACTCTGGCCTAGCCTTTAGCTCCCACTCTCCTCCTGACACGCTGAATTACGCACCCACTCCAGGATCACTCTCAGCTGGGAAGTGGGTGGCCCCTTACTGGAATAACCTTTCAGCTTTCATCTGCTGCGGCTAGTCCCCTGAGCAGGCCTGGCCGGGGACACTGCACTAACTGGGCTGCCAAGCTCTCAGGGGGCCCATGGAAGCAACTCTGGGCTCCCCTATCCTCTGCCTGTCTGCGTCTACCACCTCCTCAGCACAACTCCCCTCACTGGGAGTCAGAGCTCCTGCCTGGCAGTGAAGACTCAGGGAGGGGTGCCCCAGAACTGAAGCAGGTGCCGGCCGCAGGGCAGGTGCTCCCAAGGGTAATGATTGTGTTACTGCTCTTGTCGCCAAAGGAGCTGCTGCTCACTCTCCCCAGCCCGCAGCGGACCCCAGCTGTCTCTCCACCCACCTTGGGGCCCCCAGACCCCAGAGGCCTGGGAGAGGAACCTGCAGATCAGGCACTGGGTCAGGGCTCAAGTTCCGTGCCAAGCCTTGGCAGCCCCCAGGGCACAGCAGGTGGGGATGGGGTCTTGCCATGGCTCCTCGGCCCTCTGTCCCAATCCACCCACCCCCATCTGGAGCCGCCAGGTCTCTGCAGGAAGCCCAGGACACGTGGGTTCTACTTCTACCTCTCGAAGCTCCCCTGGGGCTCATAAAATGTGTCCCAAGTTACTCAAACTTGCTCCTTGGTTTGGAGTCCCGGAACCTAGGCTGCAGCAGCCGGGCCTCTGAAAGCCAGTCTTTCCCCAGATGGGTTTAAGAAGGCTCTGTGTCCTGCTTCTTCCTTCTGAACTCTGTGGATCCAGCTGTCCCCTGAGAAAACCACAGCACACTGTGGGCCACCTGCACCCAAGCAGGCCTACTGAGACAGGGATGGTGTCTCAGGTATGTTTACAGCGGGCAGGGTGACCTCTGCGACACCTCGGGGCAAGTGTCCGTTGAGAGGCCCCTGATGGGGTGTGAAAGACAGGGAGTGGGGTGGGGTCTCCCCAGTCCTGAAGGCCCTGGCACCTGGTGACACAGAGCAGGAGAGGGTACCCAGCCTTTGACAAGCAGGCACAAAACTCTCCACCCGGAGCCCTCGCTCCCAGCCCCAGGAGCAGTCCTCCTTCCTTGCTGTCAGTGAAAGGCTTTCAGAACTCTCATGAGGGTGGTGATCACCCCACTGTGAATCTGTCCCCCGACTCCTTCGTTCACATAAGGAAGTCTCTGTGCTGTAAGTGACAGTAAGCGAATGGCTTCTTCCCTCACAGAGCCTACGTGCCAGAGGGCGGTCAGCACCGGGGACACAGGAGGGGCACTGAGAGTGAGATGCAAGGGGGGCCGGCATTAGCCTGTGTGCTCGCGGAGAGCCTCCCTGAGCAGGGTCCCCAGAGTTGAAGCCTACAGGCTAAGAAGGAGCCGAAGAACAGCCTTGCAGGCAGAGGGGAAGGAGCTGAAGTTGAAAGACAGGAGCCGGGCCTTGTAGGGCCTTAAAAGCCTCCATAAAGAGTTTGGAACGAATTCTGGGTTTGGTGAGAAGCCTCAATTGCCTGAAGTGGGAGTGACATGATAGGATTTGGGGGGCTGCTGCTGGGGCATACATTGGGAGGAGCTAGAGTAGAGGCAGGTAGGCCTGTGGCTGTCATCCGTGAGAGTTGTGGGGGCCTGGCAGGGTAGGGCCATAGGGGCAGAGAGCAGTGGACAGACGAGAAATGGCCAGGGTGTGGAATGGACGGCACACACAGGTGGACCCGCATAAAGTAGGGAGTGGGAGGTCCAGGGGTGGCACCAAGAGGATGAGGGTGCAGTGAGACAGGAGGAACCTACAGAAACGGCCATAGGGGCCACCAAAGGCTCAATTTAGGACAAAGTCTGGGAAGCCTTTTAGAGATGTTTTGTGGAGGCAGCTGGATGCCCAGAACTGGAGTTCAGAGGTGAGAGGTACATTGGGAGTCATGGGGATGGAGATGGTATGTGAATCCATCGGACTGGATGAGGTCGCCTAGGAGAGTCAAGAAAGAAGATACAGGATTGAGGCTCTAGGGACACAACAATTCTGAAGGCGAGTAAAGGAGAAAGAATGGCTGGTGAGGTCAGAGGAAAGCCAAGAAGTGTGGTGTGACCGAAGCCGAGAGATTTCAGGAGGACGGAGGGCTCAGCCATGACGAGGACTGCTCAGAGTGTACGTGAGGATGCAGAGTGTCCAGTGGATGTGGCTACTTGGAGGTGATGGGTGATCTAGAAAGTTTGTTTCTGGTAGTAAGGTGGGAGCCGAAGGCGTGCTGGAGGGGGATGAAGAGTGGATGGGAGGGGAGGAAGGGGGGACAGCCCTGTATCCGTCAGCACAGGCAGGGGCATGCTGACATAACAAGTGGCTCCAGAGTCTCAGCGGTCCTCAATAGCTCAGGCAGGACAACTGAGGCTCTCTCTGCTCAGGGACGGGGTGGAGGGTGCATCCTCCACTCAGAACACTGCCTGTCTGTACCAGAGGACCCCGCCAACTACTGGCACTTATGGGTTTTGTTTCAAGCAACATATGTCAGTCCTGCTCACGTTTCATTGGTCAGAGGAAGTCGCACGGCCCAGCCTGTCCTCAGTGGGATAGGGAAGAAGACTTCTGGGGGCATCAGGGAGCAGCATTTGTGAGCACCGCTCGGTCAGGAAGCTTTGCTGTAAAGGGGGCACAGAAACAGGTCCACAGAGGTTGTTTGTTTTTTAAGGTGGAAGAAACTAGAGCCTGTTTGCAAGCTAATGAGCATGATTCAGGTGGAGAGAGAGAGAAACGGATACAGGAGTGAGAGGACCACAGAGACGGAAATCCACTGCTCCTGGAAGGGATACCTGCTGTGCCGTAGCAGGAGGGAGCATGGTCTGCCCAGGTGAGAAGGTGGACTTAGGCGCCGAGCACTTCTATTTTCTCCATGAAGTAAGAGGGGTCATCAGCTGAGAGTGAAGTTAGGGAAGCTGGGGGCAGAAGACAGGCTGAAAGAGGCAACCCGCATGCTGGGAGATCAAGCTAGCCGCATCCCATGAGGGGCTTCGGAGGACAAGGACAGAGAAGGCGTCTGCAGACAGGTTTCCAATGCCCTCAGCCCAGTCTCCGTCCGACCTCACCTCTTACTGGACTGTTGGGGCTCTTTGGCCCCCTCCAATGAGATCCGCTCATTCCACTCCCCTGCTGACAGGGCATTAGCTCAGCAAACACTGACTCCGCCCTGTCCTCTGGGTAGGCGCCATGCCTGGGAGGCTCTGGGGACCAAAGACCCCGACAGCCCCCCGCTACATGCCTTCAGGGGAGTGTGCTGCAGACACCTGTCACTCTTCTGGGCCACCCGGCTGCTCCGTCCTCTTCCTGTGTCTGCAACATCTCAGTTCATGTAAATGAGCCCTTCCCTCCCTGTGGAAGCTGAAAAGGTCAAACCCTCACTTCCCCAGCCTTCTTTTTAGATTGGGCAAGGCCCGTACCTCATACTCTGAAGGAGAGATAATGGTGCAGATAAGTGGGGCCCAGCGAGGTCCATGCTTGCAAGGACGGCAGCAGGGGCAGAGCCAATGGGGGCAGTGGCTGTGGCGGGAACACTGGAGGACAAGCTGGGGTGTCTTTCCCTTCATCTGGAGCATTGCTCCTGCCGGTGGAGCCCCCACCCTCGGAGAGATTTTGTGAGTTACCCAATAGACTTTAAATAAATCTGCTTATTTAAATTAGTCAAGGCTGTATGTCTGTTGCTTGCAAATAAGGGACTGAGGTGAGATCCCGCAGCTGAGCGTGGCTGGCCCTGTCCCTGCCCTTCCCGCTCCACTGCACCCAGCTCAGCTCAGTGGCTTCCCGCTCTCCTTTCCCTGCTTCTGATGGGACCAGCTTCCCGCGTTCCCGGGGTTGGGGAGGGAACCACCCCTTCCCCACTGCAGGTGACTCGGGGGCAGGGCTATCAATCAAAGTGGTCAGTTAGACTCTCCCCCAGGATTTTCAACCTGAACCCAAAGCAGAGTGACTCCACTGGTGCTGTTTCGCTCTGCGGAGCCGACTGAGAACAATGCCCAGTAGTTCTTTCTACCAAGACCCCAGAGACACCCTGGTTCTTTTCTTCCCCAGAGCTGGGCTTTTCAGCTTCTCCTTTGGGTCCCATTTTCTTTCTATGGAGGTCCACCCACCACCCTTCTCTCTGACTATCTGTAAACCATCAGGTAGCCACGGGCTTCGGAGGAGCTGGGCTCCTGCCCAGTGGGGGTGCTCTTGAAAAGGGACACAAGGAATGGATGTCCTCTTATCCTGCCTGAGTGTGACTGCGGGAGGATGAAATGCATGGGGTGCATCTTCCAGCTCCTAGGGGACCAGCCTAAAGGCCAGAGCCAGCTCCCTGAGGACTACAGAGCAAAACGATGGAGAGAGCCTGGATCCATAAAGATCTTATTGAGCCAATGAGTCAACCAGTTCTGGGATCCCCAAACTTCTTGTTATAGGACATAATAAATCTTGTTTTAGCCATTTTGAGTTGGGTTTTCAGTTGCTTACAGCCGAAAATCTGCCTTCCAGTGAGGTCCTCTTTTGCTTAGTCAGCCAGACTAGATTTCTTTTGCTTACAACCAAAGAAGTCTGACTTACGTACCTGGTAACCACATGACTCGCTCAGGCAGGACCTGCTCCAGGAACCTTCCCTCTGGTTAGGCCCTCCACCCTGCTCAGTGCTGCCTCCTCTCATGACACTCACCACTCTCTTAAAGTCACCTGCCTCCACCCCCAGAGGTGTAGCACTGCTGGGGCATCCAACTGGTGCCTGGGACATAGAGCTCATCCACACATGTCTGGTGAGTGAATGAATGAATGAATGAATGATTTAACTGATGTAATTCTAGCTGAAAGCAAAAAAACCAGGTACTTAGTTAGCTGAAGTGACCTTTTTTGTGGCTAATGTTGATGTACAGTAAGTTTTAGCAGCCAGAGGACTCCAAGGTAGATACCTTATGCCTAAGAGGCTAATGTTACCAGGCATTTCAGGGCTCACCTCACAGACCTTTCTCTGTTGACCCCTCTCCGGAATCTCTCCTGACTGTTCACTTAAGACACCCTACAGGCAAGCTTCGAATGTATCCATGGTATTCTGTGCCTTAAACTGAGCAGTGGTCTCAGGGATGTTAATTTTATTATTCTTTATACCTTATACATACTATATTTTGAAGCATACATTTACTATTTAATAAAAGAAATCACACACAAAAAAAAGAAAAAACCGCCCTGCAGAGTCTAGCTAAGATCTCAGGTCCCAGGTCTTGACTGCCCTCCTCCTCCCTGCT
>JAVSCE010000716.1:0-158774 GCA_032199065.1 Smutsia gigantea
TTCTGTTTTGAGTCCTTGTTTTTGAAGAAATGGGTCCTGAAATATTTGTGGATGGAATTTCACAATGTATGGTTTGTTTATTACGCATTTATACCTAGGATTTCTTAATTGTGTTACACTTCTCGACTTATCTCTTTATCACTAGGTGTTCTCTCTCTGACTTCAGGGACAAGGTCCAATTCACCTGTGTATTCCTGGCACTAAGTAGAGGTGCTCAGTAAGTGCTGCAAAATTCCTCAAAAATAGTTAATGTGTCCATTAAGCCCAGTGTTGTCAAATTGCTTTAGAGTACCAGGTTTTTTTAGAATTGAATTCGTTTCCAAAAGAGAAAAAGTAGACACTTGAAACGAAATAAAATGTCTATGATACTTTCATACACCAATATAAAGAGTAGACTACATTAGGTTTATCAAATATGTTTTATGGCTTTGAACAAAATGCTCTCTAATGTTCATAGCAAGATGAACAAATATAAATTATGCTTATTTTAATTCAACATAAACTTGTATTTCCCTCACTAGCTTAGTAGAAACTTACCTTTACTGTAGCTATAATTTAGTGGAAATACTGTTATGTAGCTATAATTCTTAAATTTAGGAGAAGGAATCAGATTTCATCTTGTGCTTGCTCCTTATTTATAATATAACAACATTATAATTCACCTAGAAAAAAACATTTTAACTCACCTAATTCTGAAACATAACTATTATTTCTGACTCTTCACCTACCAGTCTTATTTCAAATGTATATTTTAATGGTTATAATAGGTAACTGTCAAGTAAGTATACCATTTTGTCTATTTCTTCCTGTTATACAGTCTTCAAGCCATTTTAAATGGTTGTTTTTAGCACATTTTTAATGAAGGTTGGAGACTTTATATAAACAAATATAAAGGAGATGTTATATAAACAAATAATCTACAAAGAACCATAACAACACAATACATAAATATGCTGTGGTGCTATTGTATTCAAGTTTTATTCATTCATATAGTATGGTCTTTCAAATAAGAATAGTTGGAGGACAAAATCATTTTCTTTAAAAGAACAACTTTTTTAATACACAACTTTTGGAAGTAGTAAAATATCTTGTAAATATAGTAATTGTATTCTGAGTAGTGATGATGAGGGGTTTAGCAGTATAAAATATTGTTGGAAAGAAGGAAAAAAATGAGAAAAATTCTGAATCCCAATAAAGTGTGGATTTTCAGATACTCTTGATGTTTTGTTTTCATGGTTTACAATGACTTTCTAATAAATTACCAGGTTCTTTTCAGGACAAATTCTCATTTGTAGAAAATTATGCTTATTTAAAATATAGATAACTCAATATAAATTATAATTAGGGATTTTTTATTTTTTTTGTTATTTTAGTGTTTCTTTATCCAGGTACCTGCTCTGTTGTTGGTTATACCATTATTTTCCTCACAAATGTGAGACCTGTAGGTACATCAATTTTAGAAACCTTAATGATTGGTAGCTACCTTAATATAATACTACTTTGGGATTCTTACTCAGATACTGAGTTGCAGAGCAGAAATATCTAATAGGAATTTTTGATTCCTAGTTTTTCTACTTAAATATAACTACAAGTAATCTCTAAATTTTATATATATTTTTGCTACATTCTTAACCTCAAAATAAATAAGTGTAAGAGATTTAAAACACATTTCATTAGTTAAGAGTTAGACAATTTAGATATTAGTTTTTAAATGAATTAACAGAAGGAGAGGTATAGGTAGTTAACCTGTTTTAGAAATGTGAACATAGCACATATAATTAGGAGAATAAATGACAAAGTATCATACAAATTAGTGTTGGGATCAGCATTAAGTACTAAACTACAATTGAATTTTTTTGAGCTAAAACAAATTTCCTGGCAATTGAAAGACAAATTTGAAAGTCCTTTACTGAATTGATGCTAAGCTTGTGAGTACAACAGTCATTTGGAGCCTCCCTTTCCATATTTGTCTAATGTATCACATATCAGGCCTATTACTATTTTCAGAAACAGTATTCATGACTGAAATCCTACAGTTAACCTTTAGAAGATCAAAAGGAAATATACGTATTAAAAAGGTGACCCTAATAATATACATATTTTCTTTTTTTCTGCTTTATTGCTTGCATGTTTATCAGCTTTTTTTTCCTTCTGTTTGTCGCATAGAATTACTAAGTGTATTTAAAGGTCAAACAAAGTCATCTTAGGATGGAAAACTAACATATCAGTTACAGGGAATAGCTGAATATTTGGCAGCAGTAATTTGGAGTTATTTTAAAAGATTTGTCATAACATAGAATGATGTTATAGGTGTGGCTAACTGCAATTATATGTAACTTACAATTGTTAAAGGTTTTCTGCTTTAGATCAAGTACTAAAAGCTAGAAGTATGTCTGGATTTTTAAGTAGAGCTGTAATTACATTTTGGGTAAGTTTTCTCCCCATAAGTACTGAATGTATTTTTAATGGTATATCAACGTATCTTCATAGATCTGAGTGTCTTTTCAAAGTGCTTGTTAATGTCATGATATTTCATTTTCTGTTAGATATTAAAATTTCCAGAAATGTTTCCTCCTTTTTTAATTGTCCAATATCTTTTATTTTAAATTGACAGGTTTTATAGTTACTGTCTTTCATTGGAGATGTGCAGTTGTTTTCTAAGCTGTAGAGAAATGTGTTTTTATTAGAGACAGTGAAATACATTGAGCTAAAGCTGACACTGATTTGTTTGTTTTTTAGGTGGTTGAACAGGGTATGTTTGTAAAGCACTGCAAAGTGGAAGTATACCTCACGGAATTGAAGCTCTGTGAAAATGGAAACATGAACAATGTTGTAACCCGGAGATTTAGCAAAGCTGACACAATAGGTAATGCAAGATCCTGTCTCTTTAACTCTTGCTACTAGAAATTCAGTTGTAATTTTATTTGTTGTGACATACTACTACGATAACAACCATTTTAAGAGTTTATACTTAAACATTACAGATTTCCAAGCTTGATGCAGTGTGTCTTAGCTTAAAGTTGAATTATTTGTTGTTTCTAGGTCTACTTTACATTATTAGATGAGTTTAATATTTTAGTGCCATTTTCCTTTTTTAAAAAATATCAAAATTGTTTTAATTTAGCATTTTGAAAAATGTATATCATGTTTGTAACCTCAAATAAATTAAAATAGAACTTTAAACAAAAATTTAATTAAATAAAACTTTGTCAGGGAATATATATATCCATATTAATAATGTTTCCCCTTCTCAGCATGGAAAATGACAATTTTTTCCTTTTTTCTCTTAGTTTTATTTTATTCTCTCAGTTTATTCATTTTAAATACAATAAGTTAGCTACTTAAGTGAGGCAGTAGGCTTAGCATTATCAAATGTATTGATTTTTTTTTTATAATGAGTAAGTTAGGGAATTATAGTCTCAAGTATAAGTATACCTAGCTCCCTCTATATATTTATTTAAATCTATGTTAAGATGTATCATACTTTTTCATTCTATTTAAAAGCCACCTTTTTAACTTCAGATCAAGAATGTATTGAATAAAATGTTTTTTAAATAAATGAATATGAATTTAGAAACAAAATTACAGTACTTTTTGATGAAACACAACTCAAAGTAAAAATTATAAAAGGTAGTTATTTTCAAATAAAATTATTAGAAAACAAAATTAATAGTAATACTGATCTTGTTGGAAAATTTAAACAAACAGTTGAGGAGGACATAATGCTTAACACCGAACTCCTCAGCCAGAACAGAGAGATTAGCAAATTTATTAATTAAAGCACCATATAGCTTTCCTTGTTGGAACCAGTCATTAAGTATACTTTGATTAAAAGTATTTCTGAATTTCATAAATATATTTGGCTTTTATCATTTACCATTTCATAGCAGAAAATATGTTTAACCTATATTTTTCATGAAAGAGTACAATTATTCATTTCAGTACCCAGTACTTGGTTAATCCTCATTTTTTTGCCATATAAAATATTATGTACAATTTTTTTATTTTTCCTTTTTATTTAGCTAGAAGATTTATAAGCTTGAGGTGCATTTTCAATAAACTCATTCAGTCATCTTTCTGAAAGGAATGGTTAAAATGTTAGGAATTCCATATATAAATGTTACTATATTAATTGATAAATTACTTAATTTTTGAATTTCTAGATTTATGGAACATATCCATGAAAATAAAACATTTCTATATACTTAATACTGAAAGTTTTCAATGTGTAAAGTTACATTAACCATTATATTAAAATATGCAAAAATAATCTGTAGATCTATTGAGCAAGGATAGTCTGTTAAATTTAAGCCAGAGACTAATCTCAGATGTTTATTAGCCAGTTGGAATATGAGAAGTTACCTCTTAAAACACTTGATACAGATAATATTTTCTAGTCATTTAAAAAGTTTGATATTTTCTTCTTCATTTCTATAGGAAAATTATTTATAAATATGAAATAATCGGGAATTTATTTTAGAACATTACTTCACAGAATAATACTACTCATGTGAAGATCAGCAACTAGTTTAATTTCTGAACTCAAAGCAAGCATTGTGAAGTTCTCACATTAAGTACTAAAAATTGTTAAGAATATATATAATTTATGAAGAATCTGCTTCAAAAAGTTTGTGATTTGCATAGATTTTTAATCAACATCGTTTAAATTTACTAATACTTTAAAATACCTCATATATTGGACATATGTCTTAATATTGTATATGAACAGAATTTTTGCATGACTAAATTTCTTATTGTCTTACTGTTTTTCAAACTTGTCTATACTTTGGTTGTCGAACAGTTTTGTGAGTAAAGAGAATGGAATGGAAATATCAGAATAGAAAATACCAACATGTATATGTATGTCCTGGGTGCCAATTTCTTACTGTGGGTCTTAGTTTTAAAAGCTGAAAAGTTATATTAGAGCAAGTTTGCTAAGTAAATAGTTTTGCAAAAATTTAATCAAATCAGTAATTTTATAGACTTCGTTGTTACTGTTCTCATGGTAGGTAGCAGTTATTGAATATTTACTACGTTTTAGGTATTTACAGGAAATGTCTCATTTAAACTTCAACAACACTGTATCCTCATCTTATGAGTGAGGCCCAGGCTTAGACAGGTTGCATAACCTACCTAAATTCATCCTGGTACCAACCGATAGAGCCAGTGTTTCAACTCCATACCAGAGCTCTTATCCCAGAGTTTTATATCTTAATTGCTGCCTTGCAGAATCTGCAAATGTTAATTGGGATGATTTTGTTTTTTGCAACAGAAGTGAGTTTTGAAACTAAGAATTTGGCTAATAAGAAATATAGGATGTATATTTTTCCCTTGTGGTCTTTTTAAAAACCTTGGTTAAAAAATTATCAAAATAGCAATGTACTGAAATACAACTTTACAAATTAAGTAGCATTAATAAATATAGGTACCTGTTTTCTGTTTTTACCAAATTAATAAAATGTCCCATTTTCAGCTAGTACTACCTATACTGATTTATAATAAAAATGGTAGTAGCCATGGACAAGATATAAATAATTTACCACATTCAGAGCCAAAATACAGTGCCTTTGAATATTTTTCTCCTTATATTGGTATATTTGCATATTGGATATGTTCCAATAGGGAAGATAAAATTTGGTCTTATTTTTTTCTTTAAAGATACACTGAAAAAATAATTTTTGGTGTAAAACTTGTTGAAAATGCTTTATGTTTATAAAATTTTTTAGTAAAAATGCTTAACTTTCTTATTAAATCTTACTACTAGAAGTGTTTGTCACAACAGTTTTATTTCTGTTATCTGTATTAATATTTTTCTACCTCTCCATGCTTTTCATAAACTGCCTAATAGAGTTGGATTAATATATGGAGAAACAGACACATGCTTTCAACATCTTGACATTTTCAACCCCAGGGATCTTGATCTGCACCCCAGCCTCAGCCCCCAGTTCCCGTAGTTACACCCTAGACTGTCGTCTGTAACTGCACTTACCAAATCTCAATTTGAGCATCCTGCTTTCTGGCTTACCACTTCCTCTACTCCCATTCTCGAGCCTATTGCATCAGACATTCTAGTCTACCACTCCCTTGACACTGCTTCTATGATAGTCTCATCACTTGTACATTGGCAGTTTCAGAGTCTTCCATTTTTTTAACCAGCCAGCAAAAATTAACATACTTATTCACTTTTCCATCTAGAAATACTTTCTCTTCACATGGCTTCCAGGGCACAAGTTCTCCCTGGCTACATAGTCTCAGAGTCCTTTCTAAGAGCACCTTCATACTGCTTGTCTTAAAACATCAGTGTCTCCACGCTGAGCCCTCTCTTTTCCTTTGTGATTTCCTCTAGTCTCCTGGATTTAAGTACTTTCTGCATATTGGTATCTTATGAATTTATATCACCTATCCAGAACTCTCGCTTAATTCCAGTTTCAGCCACTCCATATCTTCACTTGTGTCTATAAGAATCTCAAGATATAACATGTATGAAACTAAACTCTCTTCCTTTCCCCCAAAACCTGCTACCCTGTTCTTCCCCATCTGAGTAATCATCCTTTGCATTCTTCCAGTTGCTCAGGCCGAACACCTTGATATCATTCTGATTCTCTTTTATTTCTCATGCTGCATGTATAGCAGCATATCTTCTAAGCAGTTCCTTCAGAATCTACTCTTAGTGTGACCACTCAACATTGCTCCCGCTGCTGCCATTTTGTGTTGGCTTGCTGCAGTTGCTTAGGCTCCCACTCTTGATGTCCTGCAGTTTGTTCTTCACCTGCAGCAAAAGTGAACTTTAAAATGTCAAGCAGCTCATGCCACTTTTTTGTTGAAAACTCCTCAATTGCTTCTCTTCTTACTCAGATAAAGTAGAAAATTTTCACTCACAGTATTCTATATGATCCTGCATGAGTACCTTTATGGTCTCATTTCCATCCTGCTCATTCCACTTCAGTCACATTGATGCACCATGCTCTTCTAAAACATGCCATATACATTCCCACCTCAGGTCGTTTGCATTACTCTTTCTTTTGCCTATGATGTTCTTCCCCTGCATGTGAATAGATTACAAAACTCAATGAAGAGGGACTGTGTATTTGTATATATAGTTGACCCTTGAACATCATAGGTTTGAACTGCATGGGTCGACATATATGTGGATTTTTTCAATTAACATATTGGAAACGTTTTTGGAGATTTGCGGCAATCTGAAAAATTTTCTTTTCTGTAGCTTTAGTGAAAGAATACACTATATAATACATATAACCTACAAAATCTGTGTTTTAAGCTAGATAGGTTATTGGTAAGGCTTCTGGTCAACAGTAGCAACAGTAAGCTATTAGTAGTTATGTTTTTGGGGAATCAAAAGTCACACATGGATTTTCAGCTGCATAGGACAGGTGTGGGATTCAGTACCTCTAACCCCTGAGTTGTTCAAGGGTCAACTGTTAGGTATATAAATGTCTGTGTGATCATCACAGACATGTCTGGAAGAAGAAATATCAGAATAACACTGGTTATCTCTAGGTAGACATTTTATTCGTATTTTCTGAATTTTTGCAATGAGCAAGAATTATTTCTGCACTCAGGACTAAAGTATTCATTTCTATAGGAAGACTACAATGACCTCCGTCCTCAGCTGCTGCTTCTACCCGCCTTCCTAGGGAATGTTCTGTTTCTTGAGCTGGGTGCTGGTTATGTGGGTGTGTCCACTTTGGAAGTTTATCATGATATACTAATGACTGCATTTTTCTGTATACCTTTACATTAAAAAAAAACACAAAGAAAAACTCCATCAAAATATAAAGCAGTACTGTCAGTATAATTATTTTATGTAATTAAATATTCTGATTAATTTGCTTTAAGTTTTGAGATAACACTGCAAGATTTACTAATTTCATGCCTTAATCAAAATCTCATTGACTACAAGACTGTTAAAGAACAATAGCTAAGTAGAACATAAACAGTATTACTGGACTAAATTTAATTATATAGGATAGGTATGGATTTTTATATTTCTTCAGATAACATATATTATTAGGTTTTGTATTTTACAAATATTTTTTTCCAAAACTAACCAAGTATTCTAAAATTAGGGATTATTTTACATTTCTTCTTATGTCATAAAATATTTTAATTAATTTTCTTAAATCTAAGTTAGGCAAGTTATTAATTCAGTAAATTTAATAGTATTTTCTAGTATCTCTTTCTAATGTTTAAAAGTTTTAAATATTCATTTAACTATATGGTACTGAAACATAACTATATCTGTACTCTCAAATATGTAGATACTCTTGTATCTTACTTTATAGCAGGTTAAACTGCTGTAGTTAAAAAAGACTTCTTCCACTCAGATAATTGATTTAGAAATTGTGGTTTTACCTTGAAAACAAGAAATTTAGGGCAATTTAGATATCTCTTCAAAGAAGGTCTTTTCCTTTTCTTTTTGTCCATATAGTCTGTTTATAAATTTTAGTTAGCTATTCAGGCTATAAATTATATTCAGTTTACTTTAAATTATGCCTAAATTTGTTCTGCTAAAATTTAAAAACATTTTGCATCTGTAATATGTAAGTCATTTTTTAATTCCTAACTCCAACATGTATTCAGAAAATATATTGATTTTATAATGTGTAAAAAGTTGAAGTTCATCCTGTATAACATAAAGTATACTTTAGTGTTACATGATTAAACTCTTTTATCTTTTGAGGTCTTAACTTCCCCAAGTAAACTGTGTCAGAGTTAAAATTACCATTTTGTCTTAAAAAGCACACCTGGTCTTAACCTTCTTTATTGTTTTTATGTATTTCCAACATATTTGTTTATTTATTGCTCTTATAGCAGTATTTTAAATTTAGGATTTTTATGCTGGTGAGCACTTAGCTCTGTGTGGTATATTTTAAAATATTTATTATATTTACATATCTTTCCTCCTTAAATCTAGATACAATTGAAAAGGAAATAAGAAAAATCTTCAATATTCCAGATGAAAAGGAGACCAGATTGTGGAACAAATACATGAGTAATACATTTGAACCACTGAATAAACCAGACAGCACCATTCAGGATGCTGGTTTATACCAAGGACAGGTATTGTTTAGCAGCACTGTTTATCGTAAGCATACGTGGAGCTTTTTGGAGTCACAAGACTATCCCAACAATCTCTAATGGTTTCAGCTATATCTGGCTTCCTCTTTCTAACTCTACTCTTCCCTATCCCTGCTGCTCACTAGCTATAACTTCTGCTGCTTTCCTTAAGCTTGACTATAACTTAGTTTTTAAAAAGAAATTATTTTCCATCAAGAAAACAGCTAGTAAGAAGAGACAGCAGACTTTCTGTAAAGGATCAAATAGTAAATATTTTTGGATCAGCAGTTCATATGGTCTCTGTCACAACTACAACTCTGCCCTTGTAGTAGTACAAAAGTAGCCATAAGATGATACATAAGCAACAAACTTTATTTACAAAAAGTGTCAGTGAGCTAAGTGAATCGAAGTTTGCCAACCCCTACTAGAAGGTGTCTTTCTTTATGATATAATCCAAAGAAATGAATGTGTTGAGAAATAAATATGTTTAGACACATCAGCAAGTCCTACTGATTCTACCTTCTAGATATTTCTTAATCTCTCTATACTCCATTCCCAGCCTTTACCTTTCAGTAGTCTCTTAACAGATCCCTCTGCTCCAGTCTTTTGCATGTCCATTCCCAGTCTTCCTTATTTCTGTCAGAATACTCTTTCTAAAATTACTTCCTTTTCATAAATGCTTCATGGTTCCTTTACAATTGTAGAATAAAGTCCAGTCACCCTAACGTAGCATGCAAGTCAGAATTTGACCTCTTGCCTAGTACTCCAGCATCTTTTGATTATCCTTGCCTGTGATACACACTCTAACAATACCAAACTGAACTGCTTATAGTTGCCTAAACATACTATACTATTCCATACTACTGTGCTTTCATATACATTGTTCCATCTGCCTGTTGTACCCTTCTTCCCAATGTCTGCTTCCATCCAGCAAAAAATCCTTTTAAACATCAAAATATTCAAATTAGTCATTCTGTCCTATCATGTAGTTCAACCAGATCAGGTTATTCATCCTTAAAATTCCAAATCAGATGTTACATCATCTCTTCAGCCTTTCTCAATATCTACTTGAAGTATAGGATTTTTCTATGTTGGAGAAAAAAAAATTACTCCCTTAACTTCCATAATGATTTAAGTATATGTCTTTCATATCATTCATTAATGTACTTTAGTTATTTATATATTGAGCTCCCCAGCTAGACTGTGAGGTCCTTGTTTTGGTTGGACTTTGTGTCCATTTTTGTTTTTATATTTAGTACCTAACAAAGAACCTAGTGCTCCAGTATGTGGAAGTTTGTGTTTTGTTTTGTTCTGTTTTATGTAAAACTACTATTGACATCAATGATATATGAGTTGTTAATTTTTCAGAAAGACAGAGGGAAATTAATTTTTAGGAAGTACTTACTATATGTCAGTTATTGTACTAGGCTGTAAAAACAGGGATTCAGACTTATTTTAGCCATTATATTTTAAGTGAAATCTTACAAAATCTAATATGTATTATAATTAAATGCAGAGTTACCTGGTTGGAGCTGGAGTACAGAACTTGGAGCTCTACTTGGTTAATCAGTATTCCCCTTCCTAGCCAGCCAGCTCCCTCTTTCTGTCTTCCAATACACATACACCTCTCTCCTTGGTTCTATTAGGCCATGAGGTAGCTCCAGGAGAACAGTTTGAAAAATTTACAAATACTTCTTTAAATCTTTTTAGTGATTGGTCCTGTGTAATGGCTATTATTCTATCCATCAGGTATATGAGAAAACAGAGGCTTAGAAAACTTACATAATTTTTTGTTCTTGATAAGAATGCGTTAATCAGATTACAGATAACAATAAATTTTTTTCGTAAGATTAAATATCCTTAAGGACATTTGATCTTTTGAAATAGGAATGTTTCAAAGAAAATTCATTGACTTGTCCAGATGTTGTAACAGTTATCTTCTGAGTAATGGTAAATGAACTAAACACTATCCTGGGCTTTTAAAAAAATTTTTTACTGAAATTGAAAGTATCCTTATTAGAAAGTGAAACAAAGATAATATTATTGAAGAGTTTGCTTCCCCAAATAGGTGGTCTTTATCTCTCTCACTTGTACCCATGTGTATATGTATGTGTATGTGTGTTCAAATTTACATTTTAAAACCTTTCTAAAAGCAAAATTTTATTCAGATAATATTTTTTATTAAAGGAGTGAATTTTAACATTTCTGATGGCCTTCCACATTAGTATCTGTGATTGTAAAAGCATGAAATTTTAAGTACAAATACTGTTAGGAATTAAAATGTTATGCTTAAACTTTAAATATTGACTTGATTCTTACTTCGGTTTTAGGACCATCCTCTAAAAAACAAACCATAAACAATGGTATTAAATGCATAACTTTGAAATTTTCTATAGCTAAAAATCTTCTGTTTTATAACTGATTTAAATCCTCTGAGTGACTATTAAGTTTATATATATGTACTTACTTATATGTTTAGTTTATGTGTATATAAATATGTGTATACACACATACATATATATAGTTTATAGATGTCTGCATAGTTATAAGTTGCAGAAAGGACAACTTTCTTTAGGAGTTGAAAATCCATTAAATTCAGTTTTATAAGTCTGTAAAGATGTATAGATGTATGACTATTGCAATGATATCAGAAAATTGAGGATGATGGTTAACTGTCTATGGTTGGTAGGAGAAGAATATGACTAAGGATCAGGATGGTAGCTACACAGTACACTTATTTATATGCTTCATATACATCATATGTGTTTTTTGAATGTAGGAAATACTGATTTTTTTTAAAGACAACTTTAATATTTTGCCTAGTGTATTCTTTCAGCAACGTGGCTCCATGAATTTTTTTTATCAGTGTTTTATTTGTTACATGTGCTCTGAAGCAGGCTCACATTTTACATGGTTAGGTTCCAAATGCCAATTTATAAATGGCCTGAAACATAGTCCACGAAAGTCTATTACCAAGAGTATGTACAGTAGGTTACAAAATTGCAACTTTAAGGAAAAGAGTAAGTGAAACTGAGTATTTAGTATATATTCAAATTTGTAAATGTGTTCAATTTACTTCATGGTTTGTTTTCTGTATTATAGTTTTCCCATGGAACTGTAGATACTAATTTTTTATTGAGATTATCACATTTTTCTTTTGCTAACTTAAATTATTTTTGCTTAGTTTTTATTCTTTGCTTTTCTTCTTTGCATAGATTCACCCATAGCAAAAACTGAAAGTCTTTTTTAGACTAGAAGGTATGAGGAAGGATTCTGGGATGTTTTAGAATAAAGCATAATTCTATCTTAGCATTTATTAGAGGTAATTTTTGTTTGAGGAAGAATTCTGGGATGTTTTAGGATAAAGCATAATTCTATCTTTTCATTTATTAGAGGTGATTTCTGTTTGTCTTAACCAAGTCACAGTGGGGAACTTCTCTGCTCACAAATGTGGCTCTCCCATTTATATATATTAAAAGATTCTATAATTTACATAGTGATAATGTAAATAAAGACAACTTTCAAAGTCCTAAATAAATCATGTATAATCTGTAATTTGGAATTATCTGTGTCAGTGTTCCGCAGGTTTTGCATAAGAGTAGCTAAGGTCATACATCACTATGTTTAACAAAAACCATCACCATTTATTGAGCATCTGTTTTTGCCCAGTGCTATGTTACAAAGTGCAAATAGAAAAGGAAGTATACTCCCTGAACTCAAAAAATTTACATTATTTGATTATGAGTTTCCTGTACTTAAAATTACAAGGTAACCAATGATTACCTTCTTTTCTTCTGACTATCGTTACTGACTTTTTATATTAGAAGTCTTTTTGTCTCCTTTTCCAGCTTTGGAATCAAAATGTGAATACCTCCCCACTTCGTGTACTGTGTCCTTTAAATAATCATACAGTTACTTCAGTTTCTTAGTGTACTCAGCTGATCTTCTAGAGCTATTTTAATTTCAGAGTTAAGGGGGAAAAAAAAACATCTTATTGTGTCATATTTGCAGGTGTTAGTGATAGAACAGAAAAATGAAGATGGAACATGGCCAAGGGGTCCTTCTACTCCTAAGTAAGTGCTCCTACGTTTATGGCTTTATTTTTGCATGATTTGAAACCTTTGCTTTCAGGTAAAAGAACCAAATAGTATGTTGCAAATTCATATGACCATCTTTATATTTTAATTTTAATTTTCAGTATAGAAGTTATCTAACTTTGCACTTAATATGCTGTAATTTAAAAGTCTTCAAATTTAAATATCTTTTAGCATAAGGTGCAGTCTAAATATGTTGTAAATGTTAGGTTACATTGCCTAATACAGTCAGATCACTGTTAAATACCTTGTTTAATTTAAGTTTTTTGTGATTATTTTAAAGTTATGTTAAAAGAATGCTCTTTATTAAAATGAACCTGATGTGAGAGTAATATTTTTATTTAAATAACTGTTTTAGAATATAAAAACACAAGGAGAGATAGACAAATATCAGAATTGCTTTTTAGTGGTAAATGAGGGATGAAAGAATTAGAAATCTTTAATTTTTTTTCAGTGTGGTAAGGACACTTGCAATCTGCCATCTTAACAAATTTTGAAGTGCACAATGTAGTACTGTTCACTATAAGTACATTGTTGTACAGCAGATCTCTAGAATTTATTTATCTTGTATAACTGAAATTTTATCCCCATTGAACAGTAACCCCCCCCATTTCTCTCTTCCCCCAGCCCCTGGCAACCACCATTCTACTCTGTTTCTATGAATTTGACTAGTTTAGATACTTCATATAAGTGGAATCATGCACTATTTGTCTTTCTGTGATTGGCTTGTTTTACCTAGCATTATGTCCCCCCAGATTTTTCCATATCATTCTATATGGCAGGATTTCCTTCCTTTTTTAAGGCTGAATAATATTTGTTGTATGTATATACCACTTTTTCCATTCATTCATTGATGGACACTTAAATACGTTTCCCTATCTTGGCTATTGTGAATTGTACTGCAAAGAACATGGGATTTCGGGTATCTCTTCAAGATACCGATTTCATTTCCTTAGGATGTATACCCAGAAGTGAGATTTTTGGATCATATGGTAGTCCTATTTTTAATTTTTAGGAAGCTCCATTATGTTTTCCATAGAGCTGTGCCATTTTATGTTTCCACCAACAGTGTACAAGGGCTCCAATTTCTCCATATCCTTGCCAGCACTTTTGTTATTTTGATAATAGCCATCCCAACAGGTGTGAGGTGACATTTTCATTGTGGTTTTGATTTCTATTACTGATGTTGAGCATCATTTCATATACCTGTTGACCATTCTATGCCTTCTTTAGAGAAGTGTCTATTCAAGTCCCAGACCCATTTTTTAACCTGGTTATTTGGGGTTTTTTGCTATTGAATTGTAAGTTCATTGTATATTTTATATATTAACCTCTTATCAGAAAATATGGTTTAAAGATTTTAAGATATCTGAATCTATAAAACTCCTAGAAAAAAAACCTTAGGGGAAAAGCTTCATGACACTGGTCTAGGCAGTGATTTCCTAAATATAACACCAAAGCACACCAACAAAAGCAATAGTAGACAAATGGGACAACATAAATTAAAAGGTCTCTGCACAGAAAAGGAAACTACCAACAAAGTGAAAAGGTAACATATGGAATGGGAGAAAATATTTGTAATGGTTTTAGAATTATCAGATACACAGTCCATCATCAAAACACTTAAGGTTAGTCGTATTTCAGTGTTTAGACTTTTCAAGCCTTTGAGAATTAATATGGTACATATGCTACCTATTACTGTAATATATCTCTAGACTCCAGGGGACTCTTTTAATCAAACACAGTAATATTCAGCAAATATTAACACTAAGTAGGATAAATATGGATATTAATAGCATCATATCAGTTCAGGTTAGGTTGTCCTCAAGTGAATTGTATAAAAGACTTAAAGTTTTCAAACTTTTGGAATTTCAGATGTTCTGATAAGAGATTGTCGACCTGTATTTTGAAATCCTTAAAATAATACTTCTTAAGTTAATTAGTAATTGCCAACTTAGCAAATAGAAGAATGACTTGGTAATTAATTTTCTTCAAAACTCAAACACCCCTTTAAATAAATTTAAATTTTTCATGAGAATGTGTGTAAGTTTATAAATTGCATTTTATTCTAACTCCACTTGGATGTAAGATAAGTAAAACTTAGTATAAGATATTAAAAACACATAATAGAATCATGTAGACAGGAATAAACTAGTGAGCTCAGAAAAACTCGTCTATGTATGAGAACTTGATAAGTGGTACCACTAGACATTGAGAAATAGGTTGCTTAAAGCAGGTAGGTGCTTAGGTTTTACTACAGAACTGGCTGTTCAGAGAAAAAGCAAGAATATTACTTTATACATTATTTACAAAGACAGATTACAGAAGGAGTAAAGAGCGAAATAAGAAATATAAGCTTTAACGCTAATAAGAAATTTTGGAGAATGTCTGTGTCTTAGGGATCACAAAATATAAGGTGAAAATTAAAGGATGTGATTTTGTCTAAATTAAATCTTTCTGTTAGAGCAACCGTAAAGTTAAAAGTCAAATGTCAGTTTTGGAAAATCTAAAACATACAAGGGAATAACGCCTACGATGTATAAAGAACTGCTATAAATTAAAGAAGTAAGGCAACAACGCTTTTAAAAAATAAAAGATATGAATGGACAGTTTAAAGAAGGAGAAACACAAGTGCTAACAGGTAAATGAAGAGATATGCAAACAAATTTCAAATGAAGCATGAGATATACCTACCAGCCACCAGAATGTCTAATAGTGAAGAAATTGCTAATACAGTATTTGGAGAGTTGTAAGAGAAGTTTTGTTTATTGATGGTGGGAGTGTAAGCTAGTACTGCGGTTCTATAAATCATTCAGTGTTTAATAACATCAGGAATGTTTAATCCCTCTCATTGGGCAAACAGTGGAATTTTTATGCATGTCCCTGAGAAACAATCTTTGTAGCTCCATTGTTTGTGCTAGTGAGGATTTGGAGGCAGCCTAGCTAAGTATCTATCACCAGAAGAGGGAATAACAAAAATAAATGTTGGTATGTTAAAGGAATACCAGTTCAGCAGGTAGAAGCAGCAATGGTGAAATCTTTAAAACTGGCTGTTTGAAAACATACAGTTGAGAGAAAAAATATAAACAAAATGAGATTTTAATTTAGCACCATTTATGTAAATTTAAAGCATATTTCATAAAACACAATATTTAAGAATACAGAAAAAGTACAGCGGAGGAAAATAGCATAGATTAGAAAAAAAGGTTGAGGATTTGTCACTTGCTTTCATTTACATATAATTAATGTCAGGAAACAGATTCTTTTTTTTCTGGGTGAATGCCAGCTTTTTTAAAAAAGTGGAATTCTTTGTATTCAGTGAGATCACATTATAAGCACAGGTAACTTGAATTCAACTGTAATAGAGTGCATGTAATTTTAGGCCTTTAGGAAAGAAATTTCAATATGGAAAGATATAGAAGAGCCTGTTTTCTATACTCAAAATTGCCATCGTTTCTATTAGAAGACAAGCCCTCGCCCTCAGCATGGCATGAAGATGCTAGTTCTAATAAACATCACTAACCTGGTCTTTGCCCAGTGCTTACACTGCTTAGCACATAACCAGTTCCTATATAGAGTGTCAGAAGCCAAGGAAAAATCAATAAAAGCTGTAAGATGGTGATAGAAGGAAGAAACACCTGTTGAGTTGGTTGAAACAGTTTCTTGGGCCCCATCCCCAGAATTTCTGATTTGGTAGATCTTGGTGGGGCTCATGAAATTGCATTTCTAATACATGCTATGTGAACTACAGTAGGCAGCAGCTTCCAAGGTGCTCATCCCAGATGTGCAAAATAGAAATCTTTACGGTGGGTCTAGGAATCTATATTTCAGGTGCTGCTTATGAAAAAGAAAATTTAAGAATACCATTGCAGAGAGGGGCTCAAGATGGCAGTGTGAGTAGGGCGGGGGAAATCTCCTCCCAAAACCATTTATAGTTTTGAAAATACAACAAATACAACTACTCCTAAAAGAGAGACCAGAAGATACAGTACAACAGCCAGGCTACATCTACATCTGCAAGAACTCAGCATCTCATGAAAAGGGTAAGACACAAAGCCGTGACCAGGCGGGACCCGAGCACTCCCCCCACCCCAGTTCACTGGTGGGAGGAAAAGAATCAGAGTGGGGAGGGAGTAGAAGCACAGGACTGCTAAATAACCAGCCCTAGTAATCTGCACTGGGAGCACAGACACACATTGCATGGTGTACTGGATATTAGAGAAACGAAAAAGTAAAATCCGAGAGGGAGACAGCAAGTGGGTCCCCACAGCTGGCTCCCCTGGGACAAAAGAAAAGCGGGCGCTTTTTAAAAATCTTAAAGGGACAAGGGCTTATCAGCTGGACAAAATAGTCCTGGCACACTCAGCCCAGCAGGCTGGGAATCTTGAGAAACTTCAGGTGCCCTAACTCCCTGGGGGTTAATGCAGCTCCGAAGCCCATCATGGCGATAAGCAGCCTGCCATTCATCCAACCCCGGCCAGCGCTGCAAGCAAACTGGCTGACCTGCCACAGCTGTGGAGCAGCCGGAGAACAGCCCACAGCAACCACACAGTCTTCTCTCAGAGTGCAGCTAACTGGGACAGACAGAGGAACCTGGAGCAAGGTGGGGAAGGCAAAAAGGGGTGCCGTTCTCACAGGAGAACACACACAGCGTGTCTGCAACCCCCCACGGGGCTCCAGGCTATCCCTAGGGCTGGCCCGCACAGGCAGCGGAAGCCAGACCAAGGTCCAGAAGGCACGAAGGGGCACTGTTCTTGCAAGAGAACACACCCAGCACGACTGCCACCCCCCCACAGTGTGCTAGGATTTCCCAAAGGCTGCCCCGCCCATGGCAGCTCAGGGCGTTATCCAAGAGACTGCTCCCAGTGTGCAGGTAACTGACACAGGCAGCAGAAAAGGGCAAGGCAACCAGCAAGCAGGAAGGGACATTGTTCTCCCAGATGACACACGCACCACGTGCCTGTGACCACTTCTATTGCCATGAAAAGGCAGAAAAACCTGGTAAGAGCTAAGGGATGAAGTCCACAGGGAGATAATAGAAACAAAATAATCGATAGACAGTCTCAAGAGCAGACTGGACGAGGTGCAAGAGACTGTTAATGGAATACAAATCAGAGAACAGGAGTACAGAGAAGCTGAGGCAGAGAGAGAGAAAAAGATGTCTAGGAATGAAAGAATATTAAGAAAACTGCGTGACCAATCCAACGGAACAATATGTGCATTATAGGGATACGAGAAGAAAAAGAGAGAGAAAAAGGGATAGAAAGTATTTTTGAAGAAATAATTGCTGAAAACTTCCCCAAAGTGGGGAAGGAAATAGTCTCTCAGACATGGAAGCCCACAGATCTCCCAGCACAAGGGACCCAAGGAGGACAACACCAAGACATATATAATTAAAATGGCAAAGATCAAAGACAAGGACAGCGTCTTAAAGGCAGCCAGAGAGAGAAAAAAGATCACCTACAAAGGAAAACCCATCAGGCTATCATCAGACTTCTCAACAGAAACCTTACAGGCCAGAAGAGAATGGGATGATATATTTAATGCAATGAAACAGAAGGGCCTTGGACCAAGAATACTATATCCAACACGATTATCATTTAAATTTGAGGGAGGGATTAAACAATTCCCAGACAAGCGGAAGTTGAGGGAATTTGCCTCTCACAAACCACCTCTACAGGATATTTTAAAGGGACTGCTCTAGATGGAGGTACTCCTAAGGATAAATAAATGTCACCAGAGAAAATAAAATCACAGCAAAGAAAGCAGACCAACCATATACTAAATAAAGGCAAAAAATAAAATCAACTATCCACAAAAGCAGTCAAAGGAAACACAAAAGAGTACAGAATAAAACACCTAACCTGTAAAGAATGGAGGAGGAACAATAACAAGGAAGAGAAAGAATCATTAGACTGTGTTTATAATAGCTTAATAAGAGAGTTAAGTTAGACGGTTAGATAGTAAAGAAGCTACCCTTGAACCTTTGGTAAACACGAATCCAAACTCTGCAATGGCAACAAGTACATATCTTTCGATAATCACCCTAAATATAAATGGACTGAATGCACCAATAAAAAGACACAGAGTGGATAAAAAAGCAAGACCCATCTATATGCTGCTTACAAGAGACTCACCTCAAACCCAAAGACATACACAGACTAAAAGTGAAGAGATGGAAAAAGATATTTCATGCAAACAATAGGAAGAAAAAAGCAGGTGTTGCAGTACTTGTATCAGACAAAATAAACTTCAAAACAAAGAAAGTAACGAGATAAAGGACATAACATAATGATAAAAGGGGCAGTCCAACAAGAAGATATAACCATTATAAATATCTTTGCACCCTACACAGGAGCACCAACATATGTGAAACAAATACTAACAGATTAAAAGAGGAAATAGACAGCAATACATTCATTCTAGGAGACTTCAACACACCACTCACTCCAAAGGACAGATCAACCAGACAGAAAATAACTAAGGGCACAGAGGCACTGAATGACACACTAGAACAGATGGACCTAACAGACATCCACAGAACTCTACACCCAAAAGCAGCAGGATATACATTCTTCTCAAGTGCACAGGGAATATTTTCCAAAACAGACCACTTACTAGGCCACAAAACGAGCCTCATTAAATTAAAAAAGATTGAAATGCTACCAACCAACTTCAGATCACAAAGGTATAAAACTAGAAATAAATTGTACGAAGAAAACAAAAAGGCTCACAAACACATGGAGGCTTCACAACATGCTCCTAAATAATCAATGGATCAATGACCAAATTAGAACAGAGATCAAGCAATATATGGAGACAATTGACAACCACAACACCAAGCCTCAACTTCTGTGGGACACAGCAAAGGCAGTTCTAAGAGGAAAGTATATAGCAATCCAGGCCTATTTAAGAAGGAAGAACAATGCCAAATGAATAGTCTAAAGTCACAATTATTGAAACTGGAAAAAGAACAAATGAGGCCCAAAGTCAGCAGAACAAGGGACATAATAAAGATCAGATAAGAAATAAATAAAACTCAGAAGAATAAAATAATAGAAAAAAATCAATGAAATCAAGAGCTGGTTCTTTGAGAAAATAAACAAAATACATAAGCCCCTAACCAGACTTATTAAGAGAAAAAGAGAATCTACACACATAAACAGAATCAGAAATGAGAAAGGAAAAATCACAAAGGACACCACAGAAATACAAAGAATTATGAGAGAATACTATGAAAATCTATATGCTCACAAGCTGAAAAACCTAGAAGAAATGGACAACTTCTTAGAAGAATACAGCCTTCCAAGACTGACCAAGCAAGAAACAGAAAACCTAAACAGACCAATTACCAGCAACATAATTGAATCAGTAATCAAAAAACTACCCTAGAACAAAATCCCCGGGCCAGATGGATTCACCGCTGAATTTTATCAGACATATAGAGAAGGCATAATACCCATGCTCCTTAAAGTTTTCAAAAAAATAGAAGAGGAGGGAATACTTTCCAAACTCATTCTATGGAGCCAGCATCATTCTAATACCACAACCAGGCAAAGACACCACAAAAAAAGAAAATTACAGACCAATATCCCTGATGAATATAGATGCAAAAATACTCAACAAAATGTTAGCAAACCGAATTCAAAAATACATCAAGACGATCATACACCATGATCAAGTGGGATTCATCCCAGGGATGCAAGGATGGTACAACATTCAAAAATCCATCAACATCATCTACTACATCAACAAAAAGAAGGACAGAGACCACATGATCATCTTCATAGATACTGAAAAAGCATTCAACAAAATTGAACATCCATTCATGATAAAAACTTTCAGCAAAATGGGTATAGAGGGCAAGTACCTCAACATCAAAAAGCCCATATATGACAAACCCACAGCCAACATCATACTTAACAGCGAGAAGCTGAAAGCTTTTCACCCAAGATCGGGAACAAGACAGGGATGACCACTCTCCACAATGTTATTTAACATAGTACTGGAGGTCCTAGCCACGGCAATCAGACAAAACAAAGAAATACAAGGCATCCAGATTGGTAAAGACAAAGGCAAACTGTCACTATTTGCAGATGACATGATATTGTACATAAAATAATCTAAAGACTCCACTCCAAAACTACTAGAACTAATATCTGAATTCAGCAAAGTTGCAGGATACAAAATTAACACACAGAAATCTGTTGTTTTCCTATACACTAATGATGAACTAGCAGAAAGAGAAATCAGGAAAACAATTCCTTTCACAATTGCATCAAAAAGAATAAAATACCTAGGAATAAACTTCACCAAGGAAGTGAAAGACCTATACCCTGAAAACTACAAGACACTCTTAAGAGAAATTAAAGAGGACACTAACAAATGGAAACTCATCCCATGCTCTTGGCTAGGAAGAATTAATATTGTCAAAATGGCCGTATTGCCTAAAGCAATCTACAGATTCAGTGTAATCCCTATCAAACTACCAAGAGTGTTGATCAACGAACTGGAACAAATAGTTCTAAAATTCATATGGAATCACAAAAGACCCCGAATAGCCAAAGCTATCCTGAGAAGGAAGAATAAAGCAGGGGGGATCTCGCTTCCCAACTTCAAGCTCCACTACAAAGCCACAGTAATCAAGACAATTTGGTACTGGCACAAGAACACACCCATAGACCAATGGAACAGAATAGAAAGTCCAGATATTAATCCAAACATATATGGTCAGTTAATATATGACAAAGGAGCCATGGATATACAATGGGGAAATGACAGCCTCTTCAACAGTTGGTATTAGAAAAACTGGACAGCTACATGTAAGAGAATGAAACTGGATCATTGTCTAACCTCATACACAAAAGTAAACTTGAAATGGATCAAAGACATGAATGTAAGCCATGAAACCATAAAACTCTTAGAAAAAAACATGGGCAAAAATCTCTTGGACATAAACATGAGCAACTTCTTCTGGAACATTCCTCCCTGGGCAAAGGAAACAAAAGCAAAAATGAACAAGTGGGACTATATCAAGCTGAAAAGCTTCTGTACAGCAAAAGCACCATCAATAGAACAAAAAGGCTTCCCTCAGTATGGGAGAATATATTCATAAATGACATGTCCGATAAAGGATTGACCTCCAAAATATATAAAGAGATGAGATACCTCTAAAACAAAAAGCAAATAATCCAATTAAAAAATGGGCAGGAGATCTGAACAGACACTTCTCCAAAGAAGAAATTCAGATGAACAACAGGCACATGAAAAGATGCTCCACATCACTAATCATCAGAGAAATGCAAATTAAAACTACAATGAGGTATCACCTCACACCAGTTAGGATGGCCAACATCCAAAACACAAACAACAACAAATATTGGCAAGGATGTAGAGAAAGGGGAACCCTCCTACGCTGCTGGTGGGAATGTAAACTAGTTCAACCATTGTGGAAAGCAGTATGGAGGTTCCTCAAAAAACTCAAAATAGAAATACCATTTGACCCAGGAATTCCACTCCTAGGGATTTACCCTAAAAATGCAGCAGCAGAGTTTGAAAAAGACAGATGCATCCCTATGTTTATGGCAGCACTATTTACAATAGCCAAGAAATGGAAGCAACCTGAGTGTCCATGAGTAGATGAATGGATAAAGAAGATGTGGTACATATACACAATGGAATATTATTCAGCCATAAGAAGAAAACAAATCCTACCATTTGCAACAACATGGATGGAGCTAAAGAGTATTATGCTCAGTGAAATAAACCAGGCGGAGAAAGACAAGTATCAAATGATTTCACTCATCTGTGTAGTATAAGAACAAGGAAAAAAACTGAAGGAACAAAACAGCAGCAGACTCACAGAACCCAAGAATGGAGTAACAGTTACCAAAGGGAAGGGGTCTGGGGGGATGGGTGGGAAGGGAGGGATAAGGGGAAAAAAAGGGGCATTACGATTAGCAGACATAATGTATGGTGGGTGGGGCCCCAGGGAAGGTTGTACAACACAGGGAAGACAAGTAGTGATTCTATAGCATCTTACTACGCTGATGGACAGTGACTGTAATGGGGTATGTGGTGGAGATTTGATGATGGGGGGAGTCTAGGAAACATAATGTTGCTGATGTAATTGTAGATTAATGGTACAAAAAAAAAAGAAGAATACCATTGCAGTAGGCATATATTTGCCAAGAGAAAGCTTGTTAGTATCTAATTGTCAGACTTTCCTGTACCACTGAAATCAGAACTTAAGTGCTCCAAAAGTCCTAAAATCATATTAAGCCCTTTTTTTATGAGAATTGAGACCATATAGACTCACCTGAAGTGTAAATTTGTGGGCTACTTGATAAAAAATGCTAAATATTAAAAAATACTTAAAGTAAAGCATAATTTTCTTTAAAACATGTAGTCCTGCAATTATAAAAATGTGCATGTCCTAAAACAGCCCAAGATCTGTATTAGAAATCTAAAATCTTATTTTAAAAATACACAAGTTTTCTTACCTGGATGTTTCTGCCGGATAGCAACATATGATTTGAAATTTTCATCTTTATGTTCAAGACATATTTTAAAAACACCCCAGTGCTCATCGCTAATTATCAGGAAATGCAAATTAAAACCACAGTAAGATATCACCTCACACCAGTTAGGATGCCCAACATCTAGCAGACATGGAACAACAATTGCTGGCGAGGATGCAGAGAAAGGGGAACCCTCCTACACTGTTGGTGGTAATGTAAATTAGTTCAGCCAGTGTGGAAAGCAATATGGAGTTTCCTCAAAAAACTAAAAATAGGAATACGGTTGGACCCTGGAATTCCACTCCTAGGAATTTACCTGAAGAAAACAAGATCCCAGTTTCACAAAGACATATGCAACCCTATGTTTATCACAGCACTATTTACAATAGCCAAGATATGGAAGCAAGTTAAGTGTCCATCAGTAGATATATGGAAAGAAGGTGTGTGGAACATATACACAATGGAATATTATTCTGCCATAAGAAGAAAACAAATCCTGCCATTTGCAACAACATGGATGGAGCTAGAGGGCATTATGCTCAGTGAAATAAGCCAGGTTGAGAAAGACAAGTACCAAAAGATTTCACTCATTTGTGGAGTATAACAACAAAGGAAAACTGAAGGAACAAAATAGAAGCAGACTTACAGACTCCAAGAAGAAACTAGCAGTTACCAGAGGGAAAGGTGTTGTGGATGGTGGGTTGGGAGGAAGGGAGAAGGGGATTAAGGGGCATTATGATTAACACACATAATGTAGGGGGTCACAGGGAAGGCAGTATAGCACAGAGAAGACAAGTAGTGACTCTAGCCTCTTACTACGCTGATGTACAGTGACTGCAATGGGGTGTCAGAGGGAACTTGATAATACAGTTGAATGTTGTAACCACAAAGTTGCTCCTTTGAAACGTTCATAAGATTGTATATCAGTTATACCTTAATAAAAAAAAGAGTACTCCAGTGCTTATTAGTTTTCTCACAACTTACATTTCTAATCTGGTTTTTAAGTTTATAATTTCCTACAACTTCTCAAGAACACAATCTTTTCTATTAATACTTAGAAAAGTTTTAAACCTTCAAAGTTTTTTCCGTGTTGTTAAATATGACCACTTACTTTTCCAAAGAGGTAGGTATCAGGTGGGTAGTGTAATTATTTAGTTGTAGATATGTGGCTAGTTAAATTTTGTGTTTCTGAAAAATTATTTTAAGGTAGAAAAATTGTAGAAACCTGTAGGTTCCTAAAGTAGAAAAAACTAATCAATGAAATTATCCTTTACTTTCCAGAAAATTTAATGTAAAATCTTATTCCTTGGCCATAGCTTTTATCTGGAGTACTTTATTAGGTTTTGACTAAATTGTATTATTAATTTTTTTCTGTATAGTTCCATGTAGGTGTATATTTCAAAGAATGTCTTTGAAGTTATTAACATGGTAGATATAAAAAGATTCAAGTTTCGCTGTTTTTGTATAAGTAAAACTTCTTATAAAGGTAGCATGAGATGTTGATTTAGTTCAGACATTTTCATTAATTGCTAAAAAATATTGACAGAAGTCATGATTAAGTATCTGGTGAAAAAACGTTAAGGATCATTGATGATTATGAAGAGGTAATTTCAATGGCTAGAAAACATCTAGAGAAGAATCCAGAATCAACCAGATAAGGCATGAGAGACTAAACGAAAATCAAATGGAAAACTGAGCCAGTTATTTCTTACTCATATGTTGTCCCTCTGCCATCTGTGTTGTTCTTATTAACAGAATTCCAGATTGATGACTGAAACACTAAGTATAAACTTAAGCTTGCACCACATTAGTGTTTTTACAACACTCTGTGCCTGAGTGCTCTGCTTGAAAAGAGGACTACTTTAATAAATAAAACTATTGTATACTATTTTTTATCAAGGATAAATAATATCTAGGTGACTGCATTACTCTATTTTTGCTTTTTAACACCATCTTTTCATTATCATAGCTATTTAAATACAGGTAGAAAAACTTAGTATATACTTTGGAATTATTTAGCCACAGAGTTGAGTTGCTAGTGAAGTGTAATATCCATATTACATCAAAGAAAGATAGCTAAAAGACTTAGGTTATAATCCACTGACTATTTATTCAACCCCTAAATTAAGTCCACAGTGTTAGCTAGATGGGCTATGTGTAGTCTAGGTCAGAAGTTGGAATGAGAATAGGTAAGTGATCTAACTGTTGACATTTATCAGTAATGTCCTTAGCAGCATTTTTAAAATGTTAACATACTTGATAATTACCTGTGGATCACATCTATCCTCTCTTTGATCTCCATGCTGTTTAAGGGCAATCCCCCTCTTCTGTTGGTATTTATACCAGTGCCTCCTAGACCTTGCTCTTTCTTGCATTATCTCATCTCCTACATATGTAAATGCCTAGCATACTGCCACACATATAGTACACACTGAGTTAACACTAGTTCGTTCTTTTGTTTCTTTTCTAGAATCTTCCCCCAGCCTATAAATATAAACAGATCTGTCCCATCTTTAAAAACAAAAACAAAAACTTCCTCCAAATACCGTTTCTAGTTTTTCTTCCTTTGACAGTCAACTTCTTTAAAGAGGCAATATTTAATTATGCCTTACCACACATTCAGGATTTAACAAAGTCCTTCTTTGTTTTTTTTAACCTAGTTTATTATGGTAGCTAGCTCCTAAAGAATTTCTCTTAATTTGGATCCATGATACTATGGTTTTTCGAGGACTGTTTTCAACTCTCTGACCAGTCCTCTGGCTGGCTGGCTCGTTTCCTTCCTGCCTGCCATGTTTGTGTATTCAGATTGTGTACTGCACAGCCCTTGAGGGCATCATTCACATTGCAGTCAGCGTGAGAGGCCCTCCTTGGAACTCTGTAGTGTTCAACATCACTGGCTATATGCAGCAGTATGCTCACACTTTAAATGCATTGATATTCTATAAATATTCATCTGAAGACCTCTCCTTTCTTACAGTAATAGGTACTCCAAATTAGTGGGTGGACTCTATGCTACTCCTGTCCCTCAGCTCAAACTGATACAGATAGGTACACCATTCTGTATTTCTAGCCTAGAACTCTCTTCTGAATTCTAGATTTATCCTAAATGTCATGTAGGACTCACCATGTCAAGTTGATCTAAAATCTTTTTACTCCACCTGCTCCATTCCCTCAACCTAAACTATATCCATATCCTCTATTCCTGATTTCAGGTATCATTTGACAGTCATCTTGAGTTCCTTTTTCAGCTTAGTTTCTTTCATCAAATTAGTCAGCAAGTCTTACAGACTCTTCCTCCTAAACCTGAAGATTTTAAATATTTTAATCTTGGTACTCCTTTATAATCTTAAAATTTATTAAGGTCTCAACTTGTTATGTGGATTGTATCTATTGACACCATGTTAGAATACAAAATTTTATTATAAATAACAATGCTAAACTATTTTTACATAATATTTTTATGAAAAAATTGTTTTCCAAAACAAAAATTTACTGAGAGAAGTATGAGTTATATTTTTGCAAATTTCTTTAATATCTGACTGAATAGAAGACAGCTAAATTCTCATATGTGTATCTGAATTCTGCTTATATATTTAATATATTGTTATATTGTTTGGGTTCAAATACATGAAGGAAATTTGACCTCACAAAGAGTATTTTCAGGTTATTTATGCTATATCAGAAGTTGACCAGTGCTGATTTAATGGGGAAAGGTTTGTTGCAATATGGAATCTGAAACCATATCATTGAACTTTTTTACTATTATGTTAAAATCTGTCATGTGTAACTTGATACACATGGAAATATTGATTCACTCAGTTATTCTAAATATTGACATATTTTGTTATACAATATTTAATCACATTTGTTAAAACATCACCAATCTTAAAAGATTTTGTGCAGTAGGAAGCTATTTAAAGCTTGTGGTGGCAAAGTCAAGTTTTCCAAAATTACATTTTTTTGCTTGAACACTTGAATTTTATATTGACAACAAATACTTTCAGTTGTTATCCTTGAAGTAACAGGCTCCCTTCATTCATTTTTAAGAAAATGTCTACCAGATGCCTTTTATGTAAAAGAGTGGAGTGATGTCATGAAGAACTTGAACTCCAAATAATTACACAAGTCTTTCTCCTCATGGGAACCTTGTGACTTAAGTATGTAGCAGATGTGCTTTATGTAAACCTCCTAATTTGTCACGCATTACTAAAAAGTACGACTAAGGGTCAGAATTTAATGTGATCAGTAATTACAAAGTTTCAACATGGATATTCTTAGCTGGAATTGTTTTCTCCTGTAGGACAGAGCAGTGAAGAATACATGACTATATAGTTTGCCACTCCTGCTCTAATTCATACTAAGGTGTCAGTAGTTCTACAACCATTGTTTTTGCACTGTCAGTACAAATATCCACCTGATGAAAGAGATCAAATACCATTAAATAACACCTTGGTGTTATTAGTGAAAAAAGTTTTGACCTCACAGATGGGCACCCTGAAAGAATATTGGCGCTCGCTAAAGGTCCGTGGACTGTACTGGGAAAACCACTTTCTAAACATCTAAGACATGGTGCCCTTGCCCACTCCACTGTCTCAGCCACAGCCTTTATTGTCATCTGGGTTTTTTTCTGGTCTCCTAAATGATCTCCCGATCTGTAGTCTCTCTTCCTCAAGAGTTACCTTCCTAGAATACAAATGTGATTATGTTGATATCCTATTAAAATATTTTAACATGCTGCAGCACAATTGGATAAGATCCATATTCCTTCAAAAAATATAAAAGCTCCTTTATCATCATACTTCCCTTACTATCTGTTCCTATCACTACATACTTCCTGCTCTTTCAGCCAAGCTGTATTTATTTCTAATTCCCTAAACATATCAGTTTCTGTAGTCCCATATATTTACATGTGCTATTCTTTCCACTTCAAATACTCTCACTTCCAGTTCTCACCTACACCACTAACTCTGCATATCATTGTATATTTTGTTATAATCTTTAAATTTGTTACAGGACATACATTGTTTTATAGTTATTTTGCTTATGTGTCACTTTCCCCCATTAGATTATGAGCTGTTTAAGGTTAGGAACTGTTGTTTTTCTTTGTATTCCTAGTTACATGAGTGAGGCATATAGTTATCATTTAATAAATGTTTGAGTGTTTTTCTAAGTTTCATAGAAACATAATATTCTTGAGTAGAGTTGCTAATGAATAGTAAAAAGGTCACAGATGGGCAGAAAAAGAAAAAATACACATGTGCCTCAGCTACTTTATTGGGTGAAGTAATGAATCTTTATTTCTGTAACTTTTACTGTAAGTAAAATTCAAGAGAACATTTGGTTTATATTTATGTTCCTAAAAAGTTGTAGTGAATTAAGTTGTAGTCAAATGGGTCATATTTTGAAAAATTAACCTCTTTAATTCGTAATTCAATCTCTAATAAACTCAGGTTTTTTTTCTTAATTTAGCATTCTTAATGTAAAGGCAAAAATGTCAGGGTATTCTCCATTTCTGTTAATATTTTAAAGCTAGTACCTTAAAATAATAGGATATAAAATTACATTTTAAATGTGTTCTCTGTGTTGTTTTATATTAAAACTTGGTTGATGATGTATTGTGTTTTGACCTTAGTACAGTAAAATAGAATCTTGTAAGGGTCTTCTGTCAGAAAGACACCTAAACAGAAGTCACACTTAATGTAATCTACCTGTATACAGCCCATATTAACAAAAAGAACCTCTTTTAAAATGAAGAAAAATAGTTTACCAAGATTTCATAATGTATAAAACTTCAAAAGTTAAATAAAAATTTTATATGGAAGAAATTTGATTACCAACCATTTATTCTGCATAGTACATTTAGCAAAATCCAAGTTACCTAAAATTAATGATTTTAAACAGATTTAATAGATTATACTTTCCTGCCCATTGACCATTTCGTTGTTCATTAGCACCTGAGTAGAGGAAATAGATTTTTAAAGACTAATTACTTTGGGCCTCACTAATTTAGAATATTTATGAGGACTGAGATAGTGGACGCATAGCTTTTTACAGCTCATGGGCTAGATGTTGCCTGATAAGTTAAAAATGTTTACAAAATTACAAGGGAAATGAAATCTTTCAGAGATCTATAAATAGATCTATAAATACTTTAATCATTCCTACATAATGGATTTGTTGATTATAAATCATGCCTTTAAAGCATTATTAGTTGGTTAAAAGCCATTAGTAATTGTGATTTCTCAAAAAAAATTCTAAATTAGTGAGGTAGGTAATATATAGTCAGATTTATGTCATCTCTTTTTAGCAGAGATAACTTTGGCCAAAAATTGCTTATTGGGATTATGTTTGGAATTCTCTTACACTATTCTGTCCCTGTTGCCTTACATTTTATGGGTAAATCCTCTCATCTCTGCATCAGTGTTGTGTATAATTAGAATACCATGGTATATACTGAGACACAAATTGGGGATTTTATTACTTCCTTAAAATACTAATATTTTAATTTCATTGATTTAAGGAAATTATTGATTGTAAAGTATTGATAATGGTTGTGTGAACTCAGAAATGAGTGTATTGGGTTAGATTTGTAGGAATAATATCAACTTGTGTATTTAATTTGATAAATTTCTTTTGGAAACAGTTTCTTCTTGGAGTGTTCTCTTTTATATGAAAGAATACATTGGAAATTTAAAGCCAAAAGATATATAGTGATTTGCTCATTAGTCTGTTTTCAGCATTCATTTACTACATACATTGTCATCTATTAGTTTTTCTTTTTTTCATAATTAATTTCAAAATTCAGCATTTTTATCTAATTTAACATTTTCATATTTTTAAAGGTCCCCAGGTGCATCCAATTTTTCAACTTTACCAAAGATCTCTCCTTCATCTCTATCAAATAATTATAACAACATCAACAACAGAAAGTAAGCACTGAATCTTAAAAACTCTTTGTTTAATTGATCACCCTTTTGTGGTTGCAAAAAATCTTTTGTATCTAAAATTTAGGATAGACGTCTTAAAGCATTAAAATTGATTTTCTTTTTAATTAGTGGTTAATTATTCTAGGAGTAACTTCACAAGAAAGAACAGTTATAAACTTCTTGATTTAATATATATACTATAATAAATTTACTAAAAGAGAAATAAAGCATTTTCAGAATTTTAAATTCTAAACACTATTGAATATATATAGAAATCTGTTAAATCTCATTATTTTAGGAAGAGTAAAAATTTCAGATGTCATTTTAGAACTAGATATGTAATCACCTACAATATATAGTATTTTTCTTTCAAAAGTTCAGAGAAACAATTCCCATGCCCCTTCATGAATTTTTTTCAGAATCTTGGATTTATAAAAATTACGTGAAAGTGTGTGACGTACTGCTGTAAGAAAAAAGGCTGAAAATCATTTGGACTTCACTATATCTGATATGGGTGTACTACCTTGAAAATTGGCATGGTTTTTATTCATAAGAAAAGAGAAGACTTTTATTATTTGTAATTAGTCCAAATTATGGGAAGAACTTTAATCCAGAGATGGTAATCCTCTTTTTATTATTGGATACATTGTAGTTTATGTGTTAGGCAGTATTTACATAAATATTTGCACTACTTGTCCAGTTCATAAATGGCATCTGATTTCCCAAAGAGCAAATTTTAAGAAACTAAAGCTATTTGTGAAACAATCTTTAAAATAATGCCATGAATTGAATTTGTGGGTTTAATTAATTTTCCCTTAAAATTTTCCCATATTTTTTTGTTGAGGAAGCAGAAGGACTTGCCAACGAGTTTAACATACATCTGGATTATAAATATGTAAGAATAGCCAAAATAATTTTGTTAGGAAAAATAATGAGAAAAGATTAATCCTGCTAAATATCACAATCCCTTATAAAGATATAAGAATTCAAACAGCATAATACTCACCCAAGAAGACAGCTTACAGATCAGTGGAATAGAAAAGACAGCCCAGACCTTTATATATAAAAGAATTTAATGTGATGAGAAAGCATTCTAGACTAATGGAGACTGGGCAGATTATCCAGGAAACGTTGGGAAGGTTGGATCGCTGTTGAGAATTTCTAATTTAAAATTTATATTAAATTAACTTTTTAATTGTTAGGCATATAAAAATTAAAAGACAAATGGAAACAACACTTGTTACAAATGACAAAGGATAGTCTAAATATATTAAGCTCATAAAAATCAGTGGGAAATTTTCTAAGGCAATCAGAAAAATGGGTAATTAATGCAACTGGGCCAGAAAAATAAAAGGATTAAATATATAAACATTTTAAATATTCAGATTCACTACTGTCTAGAGATGTGTAAATTCAAACCATAAAAAACTCTGTCCACTTGCCCATTACTTATTGAGAAAAGTTGAATGATTATTCTTGTCATGATTCTGTTTGAGTTGTTAGAGTATTAGTCCAACTTTTCTAGGAAAGAGTCTGCCATGTGTATCAAGATTTAAAGTATACATTCCTTTACTTCATTAATTAATAAAATGATAAATAGTACATACCACAGTGTAATAACATTAGATTGTACTGCAATAGTGAAATATTGAGTACACTGTGAATGTCCAAAATTGCAGGGTGATGTGTTCTTTTCCATTTAAAGTATATATCCACAGGCAAAAGAGTGAAAGGAAATATCTCCCTATAACCTGGTTCGTATTTTATGAAGTATCCTTTAATCAAATTTATCAAAAGTAATTTTTTCATAGGAGATAAAATATTACTTGTGTTTCTCCCAAATGCAGATGGCTCCCACATCTACTATAAAAGAATTCAGTTCCAGTTATAATGTGTATTTATACTCATTCTTTGGAAAGAGTTTTAATATTGTATATAAACTGTATAGCATAATAGACTATATTTTGATCAGTCACCATATTAGTTTATGTGACCTGTTGTGTTTCTGTCATTGTCTTATTTCCCTCTCATAGTAAAAATATTACAATACAGTCTCATCTCCAAACCTCTAACTGCAGAAGATATTGAGAGGAAATGGTGTGTTTCTTAAGTTTAGAACATGATTAATGATTCTCCTATGACTAGATTATATTTGTAGTTATTATAAAAAAGTTATTGTCTTTTTTAGTCACTAAAATTATCCTTCCAGTACTAGATTTTTATAGCAAAGGGCTACTGAGGAACCTTAAAAGTAAAGCTTACCTTTCTTAGTAAGGAGCAAAATTTAACATTTATAAAATGGAAAATGTTTTTTCTTTAAACACTTGAATATTGTTATCACAATTATCTAAACAATTATTTCGCATACAATTTATTTCTTGACTTTCCATTCAACTTGTGCAAATAAGTAGCAGCTTAATAAGACTTCAGATGGAAATAGCATAGTTTCTTTAATTAAAAGTATGTAACATGTGTAATTATCTTTTAAAATTAAGTGTATTTTTGAAACTTCATGTGGAGATATATTCTACAAGTATATATTAAAATCAGTTTGACACAAGTTTGTGTGAAATTAATTAGAAATTAAAGCCTTGAATTGTATTGATATATTACTAAGATAAAAAGTTGTCATTTCCAGAAATAAGAATATTAGTTATAAAGGTAATAACGAAGTACACTTGAAATTATTTCATATAAATTCAATAGCTTTTATAAAAGACTAATATTTTGAAGAATGAGTTGCAAATAGTTTACCCTGTATAATTTTACCTGTTACTCCATACAGTATTTGTTTTTGCCTCTGTTATAATTTAAGTATATTTTTAATATGTGCCAGTTTCTTTATATTTACTGCATTTTTCTGTTTTGCTACACTTGCTTTGGTAAAGTACTGCCTTTAAAAAATCTTTTTAATGTATTGCTTCAACTGTTGGCATTCCAGATCAGGGGAAATTTCTATTTTTCTTTTAATTCATTTAAAGCTCTTTTATTTGAAATGGGAATGACTCCCTGTAAGAGATTAGGCCATGAAAAGGAACTGCATTTTGGAGACTACCAGAACTGGCTAGCCATCTGGCTCTTGAGAAGTTACTTGTTGAAAGCATCATTTCATTAATTGCAAAGTTAGCATAATTATAGTTATGAGAATTATAGATTTGTAATGTTTATAATGTCAAATGTATACTAATTGAAAACAATCTGAAATTTTTATAAAAAGATGAGGGCTCAAGGAACTCCTGGAGCTCCCAGTAGCTGCAAGAGTCAAGGAGGGATTCTCCCGCCGAGCCTTAGGAGGGTGTGTGGCCCTGCTAACACCTTAATTTCAGAATTCTGGCATCCAAAACTAAGAGAATAAATTTATGTTGTTTTAAGCCAAAAAAAGATAAGTGCTCAATTTTACAAAAGAAAGTTATATTTTTTAATGTATCTTCATTTAAGATGATAGATTTTAATACAAATTTAATCTATTATAGTATTAAATTCCCATTAAGATTACTGGCAAATTTATTTATTTTTGCAAAATACCATAAGCTTATAGGATGAGGACTAGTTTACAATCTTTACAGAAAAAAATAGCAGAAATAGTTATGAAAGATAATAAGAGTCCATTTTTAGGGCCTAGGTTTCCATGTACTTTGTCAATGTGTTTAAGTAACCTCTGATTTTGGTATTTTCCATGACAAGAGTTTAATACTTGATTTAGGAAGCACATACATATAATGTGGATTATAAGTGATTGACAAGGTAGTATTAAAATATTTTAATTCTTCAGTTTTCATTATTATCATTGAGCATCTAAACTATGTCTTTGGACAAGGCTTATACTTATAGATATCCTTTAAGAACTCAGATTTTAAAAGACAAAACCAAAAAACTGTTTATGCAAATAAGTTTTCTGTCCATTTCTCAGTAAATATAAGAATCCCCTCTCAGCAAATTCCATCCTATTGCCACAAAGAATGTGCTTTTAGACTTTCTGCTGTGTGTATGGTGTTTGCATGAGCATGCATTTGGGTATACTCCCTGTTGTTCTCTGACTGCTCAAATATTATATAATTTTACAGGTGGAATATGTATGTTCTTTTTCTTTAATGTGCAGAATGTGTAGAAAATTTCAACCTTTCATTTTTGTAATACATAGAAGACCCTGATTTTTAGCACTTTTTTATAGGAATAAAAGAAAAACAAGATTCAGCTTTTTGTTACATGTCCTTGAAGTTACATTCAAGAATCCAGTCATCATCAGTGACTGTAGTGGGGTATGTGGGGGGGACTTGATAATAGGGAGTCTAGTAACCGTAATGTTCAAGTAATTGTACATTAACGATACCAAAAAAAAAAAAGTCCAGTCATCGAGTGAACTTATATTGAATTGCTAATAATGCCTTGCACTTTATTAAGTTACTGGGAGCATAAAATAAAATGAGAATCATATGGTTAGTGATCTGCAAAAACCAAAAGATGCTTGAATTCTTTTGTTTCATGTGGTTTTCTTTAATTTAAAACAAATAGCTATAAGTCCAGCAGTTCTGATTTTAAATTGATCAAGATTGCATTTCTTTGTGCTCTACTGTTTTGTTTAATCTCAGGGTAGATTATTTTTTGAGTCTGGGAGTTGATCTTTTGTTGGTGGCAGAGGGAGTAGTGTTTTCTTAGAAATGCTGAAACACTAGTGGTTAGCATTGTGTGTGTATTTTTCAGTTGATGTGGTTTTGTGTTTTGGCTGTTTAGCTTGTTGGGGTGTGTGTGTGTGTTTACTAAAGGCTTGGTTAGAACAGGCAGTAAGTACAGTTCACTTAATCTGTTATAATACTAAAGTAGGAGTTAGAAGCTGCAGAAGAAAGTATTTGAAATTACATGTAAAAACTATTTTTAAAAAATAATTCCAGGAATAAATTATAGCCAGTTGAGATTGTCTGGGTTACTGATTCATGTGATTATTTGTAGCACTGTATTCTTTTATTTACATCATTTGCTTTTAGCAATGACCTTGATACGTGTTCAGGTTTGTTGTAATGAATAAAATGATTGAAAGTAAACCTTTGAATTACATCTAAACTATCCATCATAAATATTTTAAAAGATAGCCTGTTAAAGTTATTTTTTATTACATGTAAAAAAAAGGGTCATTTAAATCATTTTTATTGACTTAATTTGTTCTGAAATTACCGTGATTCTCTAAAGTTGAAGATTATATAGATTTTTTTAAGATTAGTATTTGTTATAGTGATAGTTCAAATTATCCAGAGGTTTATAGTCATCTAGTTAAAGAATCTTCATTATTCTAACAAGCTAGAAGAAAGAAAAGCCCAATGATACTGGATGTACTTGTTTAGAATCATTTCATTTTTTGCAGTCTTTATCACCTCAGGCTTTTTTCCCCATTTGAATACTATATTTTGCCTGTCTAGCATAGAAACTATATATAGAGTCTTCAGTGCATCGGAACAGTGATGTCACAGAGGCCTTGGAAAGCTCTGCTTCACCTGTAACTAAAGCACAACTCTTCCCGTTTCTACTGCTCTCACTCTTACAGTAGCAGCATGTGCAAGGGACATACATGAGATGATTTATTGCTGCAGGTGGTGTTTGAAGTTGGAATGTGTTAAGTTTAATGGAGCAATGAAGAATGGAGTGAACTGTGAAGCTGCTTCAGTTAATTCAGGGTAGAAAGATAAAATAGTGGTTTGTACTGGTTGGTGTGGTAGATGGTGCAGTGATTCTGTGGATTGGATGAGGAGCATTTTAATTAAGGGGTTTACTTTGATTTAGTTTCATGTCTTAAAAAGTACATGACTTAAGTGCTTTATTAAAAATAATGACTGACTACCTATCTCAAATAGATTTAAAGTACTTTGTTCATTATAACTATTGTAATGATTGACTACACTGTGAAAAATATGTTTTGTTTTCTTCCAGTGTGAAAAACTCAAATTATTGTCTCCCATCATATACTGCTTATAAGAACTATGATTATTCAGAACCTGGCAGAAACAATGAACAGCCAGGCCTCTGTGGCCTAAGTAACTTGGGAAATACGTGTTTCATGAACTCCGCCATCCAGGTAGGTCTTTCCAAACAAAATGAAAACTCATGTTTCATGGAAATCAGCACAGTGAGAAGAAGGTTGGGTTTTACATGTCAGAACATGAGTATCATACATGTTTTGAGAGTTCTGTTTTCATGGAAGATTTAAGGATGCATGTTTGACTTATTCTAGTGCTGGTAGTAGAATATAATTATCATATTCCTCAATTAGGTGGCAGGTTATTGATTACCACATAATAGAAGATTAAATATTACTTCGTGCAAAAGTATAATTCCAACAAAATCTAAGCTCTCTGAGAAGAAATAAAACCTTAGTGAGATCTTTCCTTTACATATTCAATAGAAGTCTCTTCTTTTGGTGGTACATTGGTGGGAATGTTAGAAAATGAGTATTTTATGGTTACCAATTCTCTAACTCTGAATAAATTCTTTTTTACCTTAATGTGAAATTAAGATTTTAAAAAATGAAAAAGTTTTATAAACCTCCTTTTGTATACATATTTTAACAAATCACTTTCCCTGAAAGGTCATTTAATTTGGGGATATAAGAGATCACTGCCCTTTTTGCCCCTTTGTCCATGGAGCTTCCCTATTCTTCCTGCTCTGTCTGTACGCTCTTCCAACTTAACTTGTTAAATATTTATGTCTTTGATTTTGAAGTAACAACATCTATATATTTTTTAATGTCACTTTCAATATGTATAAATTGGAGCTGGTTATTTCATTCCTCTCTTACAGATAAAATTCTGTGTTTCTAAAAACCCAAAATAATGGTACACTATTTTCATACCTGAATTTTAACCTTGTTTTGGTAAGGCTTTTTTTTGCAAATTCAGAATTTTTATTTTTAAATATTACTTTGTGTTCTCTATTCATATTTTAATCCTGAATCTCCTATGGCCAGGAGGCAGTCTCCAAAGATATGGATTAAATATAGAATATGGATTTTAAGGAACATTATTACAAATTTTTTAAACTAGCTGAGTAAAGTATAGGACGCTTCACCATCCAACATTCTAAATAAACCTTTTTGTACATTGCCATTAATCGAATTGTCCCCTAAATTAACCATTACCTTTATAGCATTCTTGGAAAATTAGAATTTAACCATGATAACCAGGAGTTGGCAATCTTTTAGAAATGCACAAGAGGGCATCAATGGTTAATTTCTGATTTCTTGGTTTACAGTTGAGCCACTCAGGAAATAGCCTATTTGCTCCATCAGTTACTGCACAGGTTAATAAACTCTTCCTTTAAACTTTCTTTGATGAGCAATATTGTTTATACTTCAATATGAATTACTTTATTCAAAATTGTTTTTATAGAATCCTAGCACTAGTTAGATAAACAAACTTAAAAATTTTTTTATCTTTATTTTTCTGGAAGAGAAAGGGAACTTATCTGAGAAGAAAAAGCCAAAGCATGTTACTATCCTGACAGTTGTTTAGATATCAAAGTGAAGTATGTGGGTGCTAAGCTTACAGAGATAGGAACAGGCAGACGAATTGTTAATTTTGTTTGAGTATCTGTTGGATTACCCTACCCAGTCACTGAAAATCATCTTTAGTACCATCTCTAGAAAAAGTTTTTTGTAAGTAGCAGTTATATCAGTACCAGAAAACCCTATTCTTATATCACCAAGTCATACTAATTTTCATATAACTCCTTATTCTTCCACCACTAAATTACTTTTGTTCTAGAAACTTGATAAAGCCTGAAGTTTATTTTATTTCCTTTTTGATATTCTGGTATAGAAAACTAATCTTGGTGCTTTTTCATAAGTATTAAGAAAATTTTTTAACAGCATAGGCATTAAAAATTTGAATCTTTCAGAAGAGAACAAAAGTTAGTGTTCGTGCTGATCATGGGAGGCTTTGGTTTGCATTCAGACTAAATATATTATACTTTTCTGTGCCTTTGATATAGTCTGCTTAGTAATGTTTCCATATGGTTAACTGTAATTTCTCAAAAATGAGTATTAAAATTAAATCTTACAGTCACTTATGTTGAGCTAGACTTCGCATTTGTTGAACTTTCTTGTGTATGTTTATCAGAAATATCATTTCATAAGTTTTTGCTTCTGTTCAAAACAATTTTATTAAAATAAATTCATAGACCTAATGCTAACCCTCATTTTTAACATACTTGGTCTAAACATGTTCTGTTTCAACTGAGTTACAGAATGAGGGTGGGGTTTATTAGGGATGTTATTTGTTACTTTCTGGTAATAATCTTTAAAATTTTTTGATGAAAATTTCAATGAAGTATTTTAGGCAGTGGATATTTCATGTCTGTATCTTGGTTGAGAACTACTTTCTCTAAAATAAAATTCTCTCTTCAAGTTGGGGAAGAGAAAAAAGGAGTTTGGACTTTTGCTACTTCTGACTTTTTATCCAAATCCAGAATTAGAATAGCTTATACTTCATTTTTATTTTCTTTAAGCCTCTATGATTTTTAACTGATTTAAACATCAGCTCTCAAGCTGAAAATTCACCATAAAAAAGGAATGCACAATGGTGTTGTTAGCCTGCATTCCTCCTCTACTTCATGAACATACATGTAGTTTCTTAGGTCTGTAAAAGATAATAAAGTAGGTTTTTTTAATTAATTTTTTAGATACTATTTCAATTACGCTTTTTTCATTTTTGTAGCTTCTGTGAAATTGATGATAATTCATGAGCTTCAAAAGTACTGTAAAATATTTCTCCTGATAATTTGAATTTTAATGTAATTTCTTATATTAATTCAGTAATCCTAAAAATGTGAGTAGGCATTTTAGTACATCAGACAGTATAATTATTGATATATCTTTAAAAATGTGTGAAAAGTGTAACTAGTTTTTTTTCTATGAGAATGGGTTATGTTTAACCCATCTGGAAGCCTTGAAATAATGAAATCTTTTGATAATTCATGACTAAAAATTAAGCAACACTAATATGAATGTGATTTAATGTAATTATTGTTATTCAATTAATTGTATAGGTATTCAAGGTTTTCTCTGATGTAACAGTATGAGTGTTAAATTTTTCTATGAGTATAGTACTACCATATAGTTTCAATTTATCAAGTTAACATTTATTGAATATCAAACATACCAGATACTTTTAGGCATAGATCCTAGCTTTATAAAGATTATATTCTAGATATTGAGACTTTCAAAGTTTTTGCTTTTTAGTATGAAAATCTTGTTTTAAATTATTGCTATGAAAAGGTTAGTTTTATCCTCAACATTTAAACTGATGTAGTAAAGTTGCTTTGGTTGGGTGAAGTGCCCAGTGTCCTATTTGCTTTCTTTTATTTCCCTTAATGGCCCCAGGAGCATTCTCATAGGATCTCAGGACTCTAAGGAACAGTTTAAACAACATATTCTGGCTAGAAATTAGAAAAGAACACGTTAAAAATTAATGATACAGGTTAGGACCACAGACTATGGAGTTACACAGCCTGGATAGAACACATGTCTCTCCTGCTTATTAGCTATACAGGTTATTTCCACAACTCATTTTTCTCATCTGATGAAGAAAATAATAGTACTCTTATTTTAGGAGTTTTGTGTGGACTCTGAGTTGGTGGACACTAAAGTTCTTGGGCTGACTGGCACATCATAAATGAATTTGAATAGCGACTAGGTTGGTATTATTTTGTCTTTTTTTCACTTCAAGGAGTTAAGCAGAGTGACTCTCGAAAAATTCTACCTCCCATAGCCCCTGTCTTTATTCTTCTTTTCTACATATCTTCTTCCACTTTGGCTGGAACTAGAGAATGAAGAAAGAATTGACTATACTATTCTTTCACTTAGTATTATTGCAATAATGTTATTTTATTGTCTGTTCCATTTCTGAATTGTGTTAGTTTAGCTCTCCTTAAGCAAACTGACAGATAAGGGATATAGTAACAGAACTGTTTATGAATATTCAGTCTGCAGGAAACTCAAAATACTTGAGTTCAGGTTATCCCTGGCCTTTGCCTCTTGAGTAGTTACGATTACAGGTGTATACCACCATATCCTGGTGGTACAAATAAGTTAACATAATAGTTTTCTAGTGCCTTAGATGTATTACTCCACTGAGAAAATGTCTAGTTCTTGAAATTTACATTATTGGAGGTAATTTTAATTAGCATTAGTTGCGTAGATTCAGGAGCACTCCAACCCTTGTCTTTTTCATTGTCAAGGCCTAGGAGGCTCATGATTGGCTTCCTGGAAGAAGCAACTCTTCAGATGGATTTGAAGCAGGGGAGTGATATGGTCTTTTCTACTGGAAAGCAGCATGGCGTAAGATTGTTGTTTTCAAACTCTTTACCCAATTGGAAGTGATCAGACTCCTTAAATAAACTCTAGGAAGTTATTGAAAAACATGATAGTAATCAAGGATCTGTTGATTATTCCTGTCATACGATGTAAAGTCATGTGGGATTGCAAGCATTTTTAAAGTCAGCTTTTTTTCTGTGATCTGTCGGGTTAGGGAGAAACTTACTGAGTAATTTCAGAAAAGTGTTAAATAGAATGTTAAGGGTTTTTTTAAAGACTTAAAGAGAATGAGTAATACTACACAGAAATAACGTTTTAAAGAAACTAGATTCTTATTACATTGTTAAATAGTGAAAAAGTTATTACTAAAGCTATTCTATATTCTAGTACTTCAGAGCTTTACAAATAATTAAATACTGTGCTATTGTACTCTTCAGCTTGAAACATTGTTTTTGCATTTACTGGAACACAAATTCTTGGAAGCCCAGTTTAACGTAAAGCTTTCTAATTTTACTCAAATTAACTAAACTTACAGTTAAATATGTGAATATACTTTCCATCAAAAAAAGAAGCACCTAACCCCTGAGGCATAAGAATTTTAAAAAATAGTTTAGGATCTTGAAGAAAATGTCTTCTGATAAACTGAGAATGTGGCTAACAAAAATTCAAATACTTCTTCCTAAGACAGCATTTTCAAAAATTATAATTGACATACAATATTATATTACTTTTACATGTACCACATACTCATTTGATATTTTTACACAAAATGACCACCACAATCGGTCTAGTTACTGTCACCATATATTATTGACTAAATTCCCTACACTATACAGTATATCTTTTCCAGGAAATTAAACTCACTTATTTGAGTTCCTTCTATATTATGTGCCAAAAATTACATGGCTGACTATTATCAAAAATATGTTTAATCATTTATCAAATGACAATCCAATTAGGTTATCTTTCCATTTTGATAAAAAGCAATGGAAACTACCTTGCTTGTATTAATTAGAACAATTCCCTTTCTCAACACAGATACCATTGTTTTTACTTTTCCTTTTGTCTGAACTAGGGTAAGGGAGAAATACCCCTTTCCTTCCTTTCTTTTAAAAAGAGAAAGAGGGATGAAAAAGGAAAACCTGATTTCTCAAGTAGATTATTTTGAGGAAGAGTACCATAGTTCTATAAAAATTTAGTTTTATAACTGGGGGAGAAATGGTATCTCTAAAAGAATACCTTACACTTTTGTAACTTGGTTAATACAGGTAGTGATTTCTTGTCATCAAAACATGCCTTTCTTAACCTCAAATTGTGGGAAGAACAATCTCAATTGTCTGCTTCTTATTCTTCTGAATTAATTACAAATCTCTCTCAGATTAATGCTTCTATTTCTGAATTAATGGAGACTTTTGTTCCTAATTTTATAATGGGAAATGACTACTTACAGTGATCACATAATAGCAGTTAATGTAATTTTTTATTGAAGTATCATTGATACACAGTCTTATATTGGTTTCAAGTACACAACACAGTGGTTTAACAGTTACCCATATTATTAAATCCTCACTCCCACTAGTGCAGTTACTGTCAGTATAGGAAGGTGTTACAGAATCATTGGCTATATTCTCCATGCTGTACTACCATCCCTGTGGCCAACATACAATGAGAAATTTTGTGCCCCTTTGTGCCCTTATCTCCCCACACACCCTAACACCTCCCCCACGGTAACCACCAGTCACTTCTCAGTGTCTGTGAGCCTAAGCAGTTATTATAATTGTGTTGATTTTAATAATTGTTCAGATAATTTTTATTTGTAATTGGAAGGAAAACATAAGGTGTCAATCTGTAATTATGATAAGTACAAATTTCTGCCCCGCCAAAAACAAAAAAGAAAAAATGATGCCAAATTTACTTGTTACCTAAAAATCAGTTCATTTTCTTGATGTCAAGAACTTCTCTAAGATTTATTTTCCTCCTTTATTAAATATAAACAAATATTCAGTACTTTATGACTGGAAGATTCTAAAGTGTGTCAGGCTTACATTCTAAATTACAAATTGGTCACTAGAATATAGGGTATTGGGCTGATAGAGCCTTAAAAAGAGGAAAACCATGCTAAATCCCTCTTACAGGCTTGTTTTATTGTCTTTTGCCTATTTCTTTTAATGTATACATTTAAATTCTTCTCAACTGAGGCTATGTTGTATTTATTACTGAATGGTCCTCATTTATTGGATTTTTTTTCTTTTAATGTCACTTTCCATTTTAAATGAAAAATCATCTTTCCATTTTAGCTTGTGAGTAGAAATAGTTGTGGTGATGCTTCTTGCCTAGACCAACTTCATTAGTGTTATCACTTTGCCAATAATGAATGCTTACTTAGTTCACTATTCTTTTAGGACTGTATATATGGAAACCAGTTGCTAAGAGTTATCAATCACTTCTTTACAGTAATTTGTAAACTATACTATACTGAACAGAGAGAGGTCGGTGAGTTGGTTATTGAAAACCATTGCCTAATTAAATAATGTTTTAAATAAGTTACTAATTCTCATAAAGTCATAGTAAAATATTAACAGCCCGGTAATGAATCAGCAGCCTCTGATAATAACTACCCTTCTTTGCATAGTGCAGGTTGTTTCCATATCATTGTCACTTTCTTAATTTCCTATTCACAGAGGTCTATGAGTTAGGCATAAGGTATCTTTATTCCACCAATAAGAAAATTGAGACAAGGAAAGTTTACGTGACTTGTCATTCACTAAAACAAGTCAAAAAAATGAGTTGAAACTGGGTTGTTACACAGAACATTCTGAGATGATTATCAAAATTATACTAATCAACTTGTAAGAAATGCTTTGTTTTACTGTGGTCACATATACATAAGATTTACCTTTTTAACCACTTTTAAAGCATTAAGTATACCCCCACTGTTATGCAACTATTAAAAATGTTTTTATATTTATGCCAAATATATGGTCCTCATAATACAAGATGCTCCCATAAAGTAGTAATACTGTTGTATGGTTTAAAACTGCTTCCCTGGGAAGTTATATATACACTTACAATTTGATGGCAAGAGTCTTCAAAACTGTTCAAGAACAGCTTGTGGAATTGCTTTCATTTTTCTAAATGTCACTGATAAATTTCACTCCTCCTTTGGTGATGATTACAAAAACCTGAAGTTATTCAGAGCATTATCTTCAGAATATTGTAGGTGATCAAGCTGGGTGAATTTTTTTTCAAATAAGATATACTTATGAAGTCATCCATTCATTTACTCAGCAAACATTTGCTGAGGGCCCATTAAGTTCCTTTCACTCTGATAGGCACTAATTATACCATGGTGAACAAAACAGTATCTATTGTATACCACTCTGGAATGTAGTATACTACTATACTACTATAGTAGGGGAGATGAACATTAATTAAATTGTGAGTTATGATGAGCAACATGAAGAGATAAAATGAAGTGCTGTGATTAAATAACAAAGAGCCCAGAAAGTACCTGTTTATCCTGGATAGCAAAGTAACATTTGAGCTGTGACCAAAGAATAGGTATGAGTTAGGCAGTGTGAGTTGAAGTTAGATGGAGCAATATGTGCAAAGTCTCTAAGACAGGTTTAAGGAACCAAAAGATAAGTAACCTGTGCAATGATATTTGGAAGGTTGTGGTATAAAATGAGTTTGAAAAAGCTGGCAAAAGCCAGGTCATGTATGGAGAATTTGGAATTTAGTGTATTACAAAGGTATTAAAGGTTCTAGGCTACCATCATCTCCTCTGGTTTACTGTAGTTATCTCCTAACTGATGTTTGCTTATACTCCTAATCTCTATGGTCTGTCCTCAGAAGAGTAGCCAGAGGCACCCTCTTCAAAGCCAAGGCATTTCCTGTTACTCTTTGTCTATAGCACTAAATGCCTTCTCGTTTCACTCAACAAAAGTCCCTACAAGAGAGTGTAAGTCCCCACATGATGGCCTCTTGCTAGCTTATTCTTATCATTTTCCTCCTTGTTCACTTTGCTCCCTCCTCACCAGTCTGCTTGCACATGCCAAGAAAGTTCCGTCTCATATTCTCTGAACTTAAAATTTATTATATCTGGAATGTTCTCCCTCCACATATTTATGTCCTTACTTACTTTCTTCCTTTAGGTCTCTATTACCAGTCAGATGCCTCCCCTCTCACTCTGTATACAGTAATAACTACCCTCCCCACATGCCATGCATCAATCATGACCACCTGACCTCTCTCTCTCCCCTCGCTCCCTTTCCCTGCCCACCCCGCCCACACACACACACTCAAACTCACACTATATGAGTGCAGGGCCTTTTTTTAGTCACTGCCATAGCCCTATTACCTAGGACAGTGTCTGGCACATAGAGGGCACTCAGATTAAAGAGAAGTGAAGGAAATAAGTTTGTCTCTAGTTTCTGGCTTGTATATCAAAATGATAACAATTTAATGAAATTGGAGTGGTGAAAGGAGGCATACAGTAGGAAAAGTAGATTTGGGGTAGGTAGGAGATTATCAGTTGATTTTAGGCATATTAAGTTTGTGATGCCCATGAAACATCCAAGCTGACGATACATCATAGGCAAGTGGATATCCTAGTATGTAATACACACCAGAGATCTAGGCTGGATAAAACATGGCTGTTTGTAAATGGTACTTTAATCAGAGATTACATCTAAATGAGGGCATCTGTGAAAAAGAGGTCCTAGAACTAAGCCTTACAATGCAACATTTGAATGGAGGAAAGACTGTTGCAACAGGAAAAAAGACAGAGATTAATGGATACAAGTAGTTTTTAGATTTTGTGATAACTTCGATTATCCTAAAAGTACAAGGACCAGATCATTAGGTAAGAATGAAAGAGTAAGATTGCTTAGCAGTATTGTGATCTCATTTGAGGCTGGAGATCATCAATTTAAAATGGTGTAAATTTATTTCTTGAGATATTCTCTAGCTGTATTCAGCTACATGTTACATAAAATAGATAACTGGGTTCATATAAATAATTGGATTCATCTAGGGTTAACAGAGAAAGGAGCTAAGGAATTAAGAGCAACTAAACGATTTTTCTTGTTTTTATTGGGCTAATTTATTTAGCTAATCCAACAAACATCCATCAAGTCTCTCTTATGTGTCAAGCATTGTTCTAGACACTGGTGATACAGAATTGAAAAAGACAGTGCCTGTCCTCTAGAAGTTCATAGTATAATCAATGAGATAGAAGTAAGTAAGTAACATACAATATATAAAGTTAGAAAGCATGACCAGCAGATGTTGTGGAAGCAAAGAGAAGAGAGCCATTAGGAAATAAGAGAGTCTTCACCAAGGAGTTGACATTTGAGTTGGATCTTGATTTCATTTGGTTTAGTGCATTATTCATTATGACTTATGTTTTTTTTAATCAGGTCACAAAAATAGCATTAAATTCCCAGAAGTACAACTATAATGTTATAGTTCATGCTTGTTCCCACATTTATCCACTACAGAAATCCCTACATAAGAAATCTGTTGTACCATAGCAAAAACCACATCATCTGTACACTCAATAAACACATATTGGCCCCTCCTGCATGCTAGATATTGATGCTATTCAATACCTGGGCCAGCTCTAAAAAGAGAAGTACCTAAAATATTTTGAGCAATGACAATATTAATGGAGCAAACATATAGCCTCCTGAAGTGATTACATCAAAGGTGATTTTTATTTGAATTTGAAGGGTTTACCAAAAAATCACTTTGCTTTATGATCAGTTGCATGTGTATAATTTTTTTTAAAAGTCTGTCTCTGGCCTTCATTTAGAGAGATTCTATTTTGAATATAAACTTAATCATTGACACACACACTAATATACATACACATATCCATTATGTGTATATGAAGGAATATATAATTTTTCTTCAGATTTGCTATATAATTCAGAAATTATGAATTCTTCAGTAATTGCCCAGGGCTTTTCTAAGCATTATGTACTTTGCCAAGGGAAAGCTTTTAGTAACTTTTTAAGTTAAAAGAAATTTACAAAACTATTCCTAATTGTTTATAAGGAAATTCTTAATAGTAGGATATACTTTAAGATTCCTATCATACTTATTGGATACCATACCAACAGTGTCTCTGTCATTATGATTATACCACCATATTCCTGAGTCCTCTGTTACCTTCCCTGAGGCTTCTTTCATTAATCATCTTCTCTTTGTTCTATACCTTTAACCTCTTCACTGTCTTCCCTTCAGCATATATACATGTTTTTTTTTAAACAGGTTTGCAGGGAGGTGGAGTGAAGAAGACCCTTAATCTTGAAAAGGATGGTCTATACTTTCTTCCTACTTCCTTATATCCTATTCAGTAGTCATCTCTGCAGCACAGCATAGTAGTTAAAAGCATGCATTTTGAACCTGACTGCTTGGATTCAAATCATTGTTCTGCTACTTAGAAGTTGTCTGACCTTGGATAAGAAACGTCATAGTTTCTTCATCTGTTCAGTGAAGATAGAGTGCTTAATAAGTGCTTGGCACATAGTAAGCAGTATGTAAGTATCATCTGCAGTTACAGCATCACTGTGACCTTCATAACACCCTATAGAAATGCTTTTTATAGAGTAACTTTTGACGACCTGTTTGCTGGGTTCTTTGTAGCCCTTTTACCTTTGAGAAGTTGACATCTGACATATAAATGACAAATCCTAAATCTGTCTCAACCGTAATTCTCCTTCCTTATATATATAGCTTCCCTCCAATATATAGCTATTAAGGAGACATTCCTGTCTGAATAATATTATGGATAACTTCAACTCCGCATGTCTACTAACACCAAACATATTTCCTTAGAAACGTAATCCTTTTATTTATTTTGCTCCCTTGAGTTGGTACCATCCTCACAGTAACCGAAGTCAGAAACCTGGGAGTCCTGTTCATTCTCCTACCTCTTAAATATCACTTACGTCTGTCTTCTCCTCTCCTGTTAGTACACTGTTTCAATATTTGAGCATCTTGTGTGTGAACTGTTGAAATTTTGGATCTCTAACTTTCTTTGTTCCATTGTTTGTCCTCTTCCAAACTATTTAGTACAGTGCATCCAGTCATTGTTTTGAAATGCAAACATGATTGCCTTATCTCCTTGCTTAAACCCCATTCCCTATCACCTAAAGGGTAAAATCCAAAATGGATCCTACTTACCTCTTTAGCCAAAGCTAAGTTTCTTGGAACTCATTGAGTTTCAAACTTCTTTATTTATACTGTTACCTCTTCCCTAGTTGCCTTTCCCACACCTCCTCTCCCCTGCCTTTCCTCTCTGTCTCTTTCTTCTGGACAAATACCTGTTACACAGTGAGAATCATCAAAGTAGAGACTGTCTTTGGTTTTCTTTTATATCCCCAATGTTTGATATAATGCTAGATACTGAGTGCATTAGAACAGTGTTTCTTGGTGTGTCTGTGGATGAGACAGTGCTAGCCAACAATAAAATAAGTATAGAAATTAAGCATAAGTGATCCAAAACTTTTCTGGCAGTTTGACAGGGTAATTTTATATCAAATCTGATAATTAAAAAATGGGACTTTGTTTTTGTATGTTGTTTTTTATTTCATTTTCTAAAAGCTAATTTTTATTGTATTTTACAAAAGTATCAGTCTGTGATGATTTGGAAATTAAAAAAAAATGCTTCCACACACATGGTTTGTAAAACACTGCATTAGAAAATATACTAGAAATGTTTAGAACTTGACTTGTACCATATTAGTGGTATTTCTATAGCTATCTAAACTCCAAAAGAGCACCATAACTTAAAAAAGAGTTATATAGCACACTATATATATTTACTTCTTGAACTTGAGGATCCAAGACATACAAATATATATAAAGTCCAAAAAATTACTACAGCTTCTGTTCCACCAATGTAACCAATATGACAGCTCTTAGGTTGTGCTGCCATGTTAATCATCCTGGCAGATCATACCTCCACTAATCATGCAAATAATTTTTTGAATTATTTCATGGTAAATGATATGAAAAACTCCTTTTAGAACATTATTTCTATGCTTCTAAAGACTCTTGAAATAATGAACTTCTCTTTTTAATAGATATTTGCTGAGTGAACTAAAAAGATCAACATCACACAATTCTTAATACTCATTTATTCAAAAATGTTTCTTTACTGATTGTGCAAGAGACTGAACACACACAAAATTATAAAGAACATTTTTTTCTTAAGTCCTTCAACTATCCGGCTTGCCTAAAATACTGGTATTTGTGTCATTATGAGCCAGATTTACATTATTAATGTGGTAGGAAATAAAATACTAAACATCAAAATTGAATTCATAAGCTTTAGTTCTGTAAAATAATTTACACTAGTGTCTATTAATCTTATTAGAAAAATTTGACTTTAGTATGCTTCCCATAAAGCAACTAACTAAAAATACTCATTAAATGGCCTATCTAAAAAGATTAGATTAATTGCTGTTACAGTCTAGTAGTTTTAAGATCTCATTTGAATATACCCACCTGAAATGTACAGCTTTGTTGTCAGTGTAATCAGTATCACATTTTTCAGATTTATCTCTATTGCATAAAGTGAGTCTTCTATCCAATTTCATTTAGCTTTTAATATGAAAACCAATGATGTTTCCATAATCAAGTCTTTTTTAAAATTGACATCTCTCATTCAAGATTTACCTATTGCAAGTAACGGCATAGTCTTTTTGACAAACTTAAAATTCTCTTTTATCCTATTGATGAGGGAGGAAAAAGCATTAGCATTTCTATGAAGATAGCAGAATGTTTCTTGTTAGTGTTCATACCTCCCAGAGCTTTCGTAATAGCTCTTCATTGAATTTAAGTAGCGTGTGAAGAAATTCCATAGCATTTGAAGAAAAGTGTGACCGCAGGGACCTTAATGAGTTTAATTTTATTCATGTCTTAAGCATAGTGACCAGATTGATTATATACATTAAAATATTAGAACAGCATCCTTCTCCAATTCAAAAATGTTGCCTTTAAAACTACTTTCTGTGAAATTCCAGTATTTTAAGTAGATTTTATATGCCAGTTCTCTCTCCACTGACTAGTTGGGAGAGGGGCAAAATCCATAGTTAAATAAAGGTTTTTTCAAACTAAATAAACAAAAGGAAGGTTATATCTACTTAATAGTTTACATACCTAAATTTGTTCTTTAAAGAAAGCTTGAATAGAGAATGGAAATATAAAACAAAATAGAGCTATAGTTGTATTTGGAGAAACTTCAAAATTGATCTCTGACACCCAGTGATATTTGCCTTTCCTAGGAAAAAAATTTAATGAAAAATAAAACATCAGGTATCTTAAAATATCTCATTTTTAAATTTATTTGATGAAGGGCTGGGCTTATTTTGTAGTTCTTCATTGTAAAAGTCTACATCACAGTTCTGTCTCATCTACTATTTCATTACAGACCGAGAGCCAGTATGAAGGAATGCTTTGAAATTATACAGTACCTTTTTAGAATAGTGATACTATTGTCATGACATTGAAAAACAATAACATGGCAAATCTGAAAATTATTTATCCACCTAATCTTAAAATCCAAAAAAAAAACCCAAATTCAGGGGTATTCTAAGATTACTTTAACCATGGATTACTTTAGATTTTATTTTTTAACTCATAAGAAAATAAAATGGTTTCCTCATTTTAGATTGAGCTTTCGTTTTTAGTGTTCGTCAGTTTCAAGGTGTAGCTACTTTTTTAAAGGGTTGTGAGTGGCCTTACATTTTTATCAGTTACAAAATGAGTTAACGCAGTCAAAGGTTTAGATAATCAAAAATTAAGTTTGTTTTCTTTCCTGTTCTAGTTACCGGTTTACTAAAATAGTGAGCATACATGATCACATGAAAATTGGGCTTCTGGAGCACCTGAACAGAAAGGGAGTGGTTCATATTCAGCATTACAAAAGACAACTTTCTCTTTTTGAAGGGGATTACTTTGGCTATTTTCCAGGTACTGGGGAAATTCCAGATTCATTACAAGTTATTGGGATGGCTATAATTATTCATTTCCTAAAATATGTTGATTACAGACTTGAGATTTGGTTATATATAGTAGAACTTTATTTCACTTCATCAGTTTATAAAAAAATGTAGAAGCTTATAGTGATACAAAATTGAGACATACATTATGAGTCACTTATATATTTTCAAAGAACTCTAGAAACATCAGTGTTACTAATCAGAACATATTTAATGTAAGAACTTTTTGAAAGTAATGTTAAGAGCAATAGGATTTGTGCATGTATATATAAGGAAAAGTTATATGCAAAGCATTGCAGTCTTTCCAAGAAATTAAACAATGGAAGAAAAACATCACTTAATATTCCAGTTTTAGGATGTTGGCTTAAGAATAGAAATTTATAACTAGACAGTTTTTCATAGAGAATTATTACTTTATAAAGTAGTTGAATGGTATATTCATTCTTTTTAAAAATAGTTCTCCATGGTGGCAGTGGTTAAAGGTCTATATACATTAAACCATATAGCAGAATGTCCACTGGATAAGGCATTTGATTATTTTGAAGAATTCTCTTTAGAATTTTTATGTCTGGTTTGAGGTTGAAGATTTGGGGGGAAGAGTCTTTATAAAAATATATTTCCAAATATTTTTCCTTCACATATCTTTTAATTCTTTGGGCTTATCTTGATAGCTAGTTACTGTGGCACTCACAACAGTTGTTTTCCTTCATTAGGAAAGCCTCATTAGGCATTATTTGGACTTTTGAACTTGCAGAATTTTTAGATAGGTTACAGTAATATAACAGTACAATTCCGATCTCGAGTCTAGCATTTTCCCACTGCTCTCTCTCTCTAAGGACTGCTTCTAATCTTTCTACTAGATAAGTTTTCATTTATTCAGTACACCTTTAATGTGCTAGGTGTTGTGCTAGATCCTGAGGTACAAAGGTGATTAAGACATGGACTCTGCTCTCAAGATAAGTGTGGTGTGAGTTCCAGGTATATAGTTAGCCCAGAGGAAGGAACACTAGTTCTGACTTGAGGTGCTGAGGAAGATTAAACAAGTGTAAGAGATGATGAGATGAGGATAAAGAATAAGTAGGAATTTCTTAACAGGGGAAGAATGTTCTAAGAATGGGAGGAATATATGCTAACACTCAATCTTAATACATTAAACCAAGGAATATGCTTTAAGACTCCTAATTCAAATTCACATTCAAGAGTACTCATTACTTGAAATTTCCACTTTAAATGCATATATAATCACAAGTAGAGAACCACAAAGCCACTTTGAGGAGCAGATGCTTAGCAGGCACATCTGCTCACAGAATGATTGGCTTTCATATACACCAACTATTCTCATTATTCCTCACAGATCAACAGCTTTTCATACTAGCTTGTATCTTCAACCTTCCAGTTAGCCAACTGTTCAATTTATCATGAAGGCCAAATGAATGAATACAAGAGTCTACCATATGCTAAATGTGAAATTTAATTTTTTAATTCTTAGATCTTCAAATGCTATTGTCAATTTTACACCCTATTAACTAGAAATACATATAGTATTATATGTAATATATTTAAATATAGAAGTATTCAGCCTGTATAACAGGTGCATTTGCCTCTTCATTAATGTTTTTTACTTTTTCTTCTTTGCATTAAGAATTGAAACTTCTGGTACAGAATCTTTCTTCAGTCTCATTATTGCTTTAATTTTAACATGGTACTGACAGATTTCTTCCCAATTTTAGGACCAATTCTAGGCACAATTATGATATAAATAAAATGTGGCTTTAAGATATGTGTTTTATGATCATAGTCACATTACTTTACATTTGGACCCCAATTTTTTGGTGATGAACTTTAAGAGCTAGTTTTCCTTGCATATCAAGTGTTGGCATTAGTCAATGTCTTGCAGTTGAGATCAAATTAATTAACAGAGGTAAAGCTCAAAATGGCATGTGAGTGATAAAATGTGACAAAACAAAAAAAATGTCATAAATAGCCACATATGTAACATACTAACACTACTTATATAATCCCTTTTGTTTTTAGGATAGATTCAGTTTTCGCTGAGAAAAACTATTTATGTTAAGGAAGAATGAGTTTCATTCTATTTTACATATTAACAACCTTGAAGTAAGAGCTATATCCATAAAGGCACAGTGCAGGTTGTATGATTTCTAGTCCATATTGTATCATTCAGTAAAATATCTTGCAGGTTAAAAAAGGAAATTTCCTATGTCTCTATATGTAGAACCATTAATATATATATGTCTTAGGAAAGGAGTTGTTTGGAGATGGTCCCAATCAAATAAGAAAGTGATATTTTTCATAGTAGAAGAATCTTTGAAAGAAGTGCTTCAGAACTCTGGTTATGAAATTTATTATTGAACTAATACAAATTATCATAGATTAATTAAGATATTGTATTTAATGACAACCAGTCCAAGTATCTAGTTTTCTAGTAATTCTCAAAATAATTCATGTTTCTAAGATAGCCTCATGTTAAAAAGATTGAATAATAAGTTGCATAAATTACAGGTCAAACTTCATTATGACCAACTTTAAGAAACTGGCTTCTTTCTTGTACCAGAATGATGGCAGTGAATACTGATATCAGCTTGGGCATGGAAATATTTTAGTTTTTTAGCCGCTATTCCAATTATGCCCTGGATTTGTGTCAAAAGTTATGAGAACTTTCAACATTTTAACTGGTCTTTATATTATTTCAAGAATATAGTGACTTTTAGAATAATATTATTTTCAAGGTGAGGGAGAAAAGTAATGGTATTTTCAAGATGAGGAAGGAAAGTGATATTAGCTTGAGTTTTTAAAACTGTTAGGATCTGTGCATTAAATTTAAATATCTGTATTTATATGTGTTCAAATTTCTAGAAAAATGTAGCTTCTGAGTTTCTTCAAACATGTTCAACAAAGAGAATGCTTTTTGGGATCATTTAGGACTCAGTGGTTTAAATTTAAATATAAAGGTATCTCAAAATATATTGGTTATGATATCTTGACAGGTAATACAGGTAGTTACTTATCTGTGTTTTGTTGCTGTTTTGTTCTTGTTTAGTGTGTTCACATTGAATTATAATCAGCTTCAAACTGGCATGTATCACTATGAAAATCAGTACTGGTCTCTGTGTCAAGGACTTCTGAAAAAAATCCTGAGACCCATTACAGAGCAGATAGTGAAAGTCAAACAAAAGGCAGGGAAAGCTTTTAATAGGTGCTGTCCTTTGGTTTGGTATTCAGGTAGAAGTACTTGAAGAAACTTTTGAGATTACTCATTAAGCAAATATATTTTTGCCTCACTTAGTAATATTTTATTCAACCAAAATTTGAGTAATTGTCTGTGCCAAACATTGAAAGAAAATAGTAAAAAAAAACCAAGAGGATAAATTCATTAGTAAAAATAGGCAGAAGTATTTTAACAAGCATACATTTATTGTATACATATAAAGTGCCAGGTGACATGGTGCTCAGTGCTGGAGATATATAAATATAAAGATTATGTGATTCTTGCTCTCATGGAGGTCTCAGTTCATTTGGTAAGACAGACAAACTAAAAATTAATGTTTTTTAATTATAAAATAAGTGCTATAATAAAAGTGAGCACTAAGCAATATGAAAACATACAGGAGGGAACACCATAAAGGAACCTAGGAAGTCTTCCCAGAGAGGATACCTGAATCTTGATGGTTTAGTTGAAGTTAGTAAGTCAAAGGAAAAACATACATTTCCTGTAAGTGGAGTTATGTTGTAGACTGAGTAAGAGAATGAGTGGAGGTCAAGAAACCTCAAGTAATCAAATAAAGCTAAGATGGAATGGGGAGAAAATGTATTGGCAAGGGATGAGGCTGTACAGGTGAGCAAAAGACAGAACTTTCTAAAGATTTGAGATTTTAATCCGAAATTGCTATAAAATAATTTATAGCAAGGAAGTGACATAATTAGATATAAATTTTAGAAAGATCACTCTGGATGATATTGGAAAGCTAAAAATTTTTCATTTCTGTAAGGTCTTTGCAAGATAAGGATATGTGTAAATAAGTTGAAGAATTACTCATGTTTACACAACTTCATTCTTTGAGGTGTTTGGTAAAACCATAAATTAGGTTATTTGTGTAACTGTGTTACAGACAGTAGTAGAATATAATTCTTAATATAACTCTAAGCTGATCAAATGTAAGGATTTGAAAATTAATTGATCATTGTTGGGAATTCTGTCTGACCTCACCTTTGCATCACTATTTAATGTTGATCCTGTTTGTACTAAATCAGATGATACCTATTAAGTGTAGCCATGGTGTATTCTGGGTTGCCTGGCCCTACTTCCAGTGCTGGGTTTATTATTAAAAGAACATATAATATAAAAGGAAAAGAGGAAATGAAACTCAGAAGGTGTGTTAGATTATGAAAGGATGAGATATAAAAGGAGTTAAGAAAAAAGGTAGAAAAGTATCCTTTCCCTAATTGCCTCCTACACTGTAGACTACCTCTGTCTTCCTCTTACCTAAAAATTTTTACTGCCTAAAATGGCATGTAATGATTTTGAAGTATATACAGCCCATCCCAAACATTATTAACTATTTATATTATTTTCATTGCCTAAGAATTATACAGTAACAAATACCATGATACTATAAACAGTTCTCTCTTTTGCCTTGAGGTAGGGGCCAGACTACTGATTTAGACAGTATTATTTTCTTACATATAAAATTCCAAGACATATATCATGGTTACTTAAGTAAACATAAATTGATTTATAATTAAAACAACAAAATAGAACACAGTTTATTTCAAAGAATTGAACATACTAAATTTTGGAATTTTAGCCAAACTGTGCATGGTATAGAAACACAGTTATAGCATTCAAGTTAGTGGTGCAAACCCAGCAGACTAAACCTTTCATTGCGACCAAGACTATTTGACTTATTCCAGGTGAGGGGTAAGCAAGCTTTGAAAATTTTTGATTTCCATTAATATAAATCTGAATCCTCATAAGAGAGGGTTTTTACTACTTTACATGCAAGAAACTAGCTTCACTTTAAGCACTTTGCCAAATGACTCTACCACAAATATCTTCCTGCAGCAAAAAAAAGGTTACTATGTAACTATCTTCTCTCTGTCAGTCATTACATATTCTACTTAATGACTGTAGACATTTAACTCGTAAAGTAATATTGGGTTCATGATGAAGCCAGATTATATGAGATTAGCAATTTAAAATTATTGTGGATTGAGATAAAATGATATGGAAAAACTGTACCTCCACCATCTATTTTATTTTAAATCCTAAATTATTTCATTCAGAATCAGAAAGACTTGGAGAATTGATTTATTCTTAGTTTTAATCTTGCCATAAAGGAAAATTGTATTGTTCTGATATTAAAGAGCTGAAAGAACACACTTAGCCAGAGTTCACATAACAAAAATTGTTTTCTCAGGTTTAGCTAATCTGTACCATCCCTTCTAAAAATGGTTGACCATATGGAAAATTTAAAGCTGCTCTTTCCTGATAAGGAAATGACAATGGAAGCAGTAAATACCTCTAAAGTTAATTTCTTGCTTGCAGTCTGTCTCAGTTTTTACCTACTCAGGCTAATTTGCAGGTGCCTGGGATGAGTAGACAAACCATAATTTCTATCAAGCAAGTAAAAGAAGCAAAGAAAACTCTGAGCTTCTCTCCCAGTTAACAGGTAGTTTGCTATGGTTAAAATTAATGCAGGTTTTACAGCAACAAATGTTAGCATTTTCATTTATTATTAGTAATTGCTTTGAAATTTGGGAAATGAATAGTTGAGTGCATCGTTTGAGTGTTTGTTTGACCAGCTGTTAGTATAAGAGGCCATCATTTAAATTTTTCTCTATATATTATGACAAATTAGTTTCTCTCTTCATTTGAACATACTCACAATGGTGGTTACTTTTACTTAAAGACATATTTTATTCTTTGCAGTGTTTGAGCAATACACCTCCACTTACTGAATATTTCCTCAATGATAAGTATCAAGAAGAACTGAATTTCGACAATCCCTTAGGAATGAGAGGTGAAATAGCTAAATCTTACGCTGAGTTGATCAAGCAAATGTGGTCTGGAAAATTTAGCTATGTCACACCAAGAGCCTTTAAGGTTAGTATAATAAATACATTTTCAGTGAGACTTATATCACCCCCAAGAAAACAAAAATTGGATATTTGGGGAAAAGACAAAAAATCATAGCTATTACAATGGTTTGTGGCCCTCCAAAAGGGACACAGCATATAAATAGATACACAATATATCCATAGTATTAAATTTTTGTGATGGGGACAGAACAAGTGATTAGTTTAAAAATATCTAAAAAGACTGGGATGGGGAAGAAAACAATAAAGGTTGAAAAACTGGTATGATAGAAAATGACTATAGGAAGATACCAATGAGAATTTACAGGTTGTTTTAGAATACAGTACATCTCTGAGAAACCAACATAAGTTTTTATATAAATAAAAAGACTAAATTTGGACATGTCATTAAGCTCTAAGAACTCAACTTATTTTAAATCTTTGTAAGTTTGAAAATTATTAAAATGGGACTAGTATTAATAGTAATACTAATTAGTAGTGAATTAGTAATTAGTAAAACAAGCAGTAAATATTAATTACCTATTCAATATAATAATTCTTAAACTTTTAAGTTTATTCTTGTTTGTGAAATGGTTACATATTAGAATCATTAAATCTCAAGTAGTTGTCATTCAAAGAAGAATTAAGTTAAAATTTAGCTTTTTATTGTTAAAAATGTTTCCCTAAGTATCTGAGATTTATGAGAAATTTTAAACTTTTAAGGAGAATAAGCAGTATTCAGCCATTTTTATATAAACAACTTAAATGACATTCATATAGGACATCTACTAGGCAACATTTGATTAACTATAGACTAGTTCTTTAAAAAAACGAACGAATCAAAAACATTCCTGCATTTAATCTTCTTTACATTTCTAAACTTTGGACAAGCTAGCTCAGACAAACTGTTTCTCAGTCCTTAACCATGATTCCAGTTCATTTCATTTTGCTAGATATTCTCTTTTAAAATTATGTGTAAGTGGGCTCTTGATATTTTTATCTTTCACATTTCTTATCAGTCTCATCAAAATATACTTAGTACTGCAAAGACTAGGAAAATTATATATGAATACAGATATTCCTGTTACCTCTGTAAGATTCATACTTTTTATTCTCAGAAACTGAGAGCCTTATAATTTTTTGAAATGCCCCAAAAATGTTATTGAATTTTAATAACCTTTGTGTTTCCCAGTCATTTGTACAAAACTTTACCATATTTTCTCATGTTGTTTCTTCAAAATTTCTTTTCTATTTTACAGATTAGTTAGTACTTAAAAATACTTTAAGATATGTAATTATATTATTTAATCTATATGTAATCATCATATCTGCAAATGACTGGAGAAGTGCCATATGTTGGTTTAGGGATTACAAATAAATTTTACAAGTAGGTGATTCCCAAGTATGGAATCCATGAATAATGAGAATCAACTATGTATTTTTCAAAAAACAATCTTGTCCCTAGATATGATTTTATAGTTTTGTTTTTCTTACAGACACAGGTAGGACGCTTTGCACCTCAGTTCTCTGGATACCAGCAGCAGGACTGTCAAGAACTATTAGCTTTCCTATTAGATGGACTACATGAGGATTTGAATAGAATTAGGAAAAAACCATATATACAATTAAAAGATGCTGATGGAAGGCCAGATAAGGTAAATTTAACAATATTATTATCACCATTGTTATAACAATAATATATCTTTGGGTAATATGTGTCTCTTTTCCTTAAAGGTGGTTGCTGAAGAAGCCTGGGAAAACCATTTAAAAAGAAATGATTCTATCATAGTAGATATATTTCATGGCCTTTTCAAATCAACTCTAGTTTGTCCTGAATGTGCTAAGATTTCAGTAACATTTGATCCTTTTTGTTACTTAACACTTCCATTGCCCATGAAAAAAGAACGGACCTTGGAAGTTTATTTAGTTAGAATGGACCCACTTACCAAACCTATGCAGGTAAGCAGTGATTATTTTCTTTGCATTTGTTATTTTCACAAAAGGTGGTTGAGTCCTTATGCCTCAAGCGCAATTCAATAATAACAAATTTTTTTGTGTAAGAGATTTTATAAGCTAAATACTTTGGAAGTTATGCAACTAATTTTAGAATCTTGAAAGGGTAAGGGATGTACAAACTCACTTGTAATGTAAAAACAAAATTCTTAAAGCCTTTTTCTTATCAAAGAAAGTGAGAGGTGGTTTGATTTTGCAAGGTTGGGATGAGTATTAGCTTACAAAGATTAATAACATGGTATTATTTTCCCTATTTTCCAACTTTAGTATAAATCATTTCTTTAGTATTAATTATAATTGCTTTTCCTAATGGCTCTGGGAAGTAGAACTAATATTTACTATACATTTTGATTCATGGTATGGTAAGATAATGGTATGTTTTAAATGCCTGCACCCTCTAAGCATCTGAAGTACTTAAAAGAGAAATAGAAATTTATTTAGACTGGAAATACTTGGTTCAGTAATGTTCAAAGCTTTTTACAATTTGGAGTGTCAAATATTGCTTACTCTATTTAAGAGCCCTATGCTAGGCCTTAATATCGGTTGTCTGCCTGATTCCATTGTCTAGTGTTGTTAATTGGATTATTTTGCATTTTGTGGAGGAAAGCACCATATTTTCCTCCATTTATTGATCAGTTAATCCTTTTCTGACACTTCTACCTTGTTTCCCTAAATTCTATTATAGCATTTATAAAATTGTATTATGACATTTGATTTATTTTGATCTTTTCGCCCATAGACCTTGAGTTCTTTGCAGATAAGGACTTCATAAATTTTTATTTCCAACCCTTATGACTTGTAGATACTAATGCAAAAGTGTTCAAAAATTTTATTCGTTCAAATATGTAGGGGTCACCTACTGAGTGTGAAGCTCTGTTGGGTAACCGAAGCAGACATGGTTCTGCTTTAGAAAATTGTTTTTTGAAGATCATTCACTTAGGGTCCTAGCCAGATAGTACAGTTTGTTAGAGCACAATAGCTGTATTAGCCTTCTTGAGCTGCCTAACCAAATACAATAAATAGACTAAGCGAGTGAAAAAACAGAAATTTATTTTCTGAGACACTATCCCATCACTAGGGCCCTATGTTTATGATCTCATCTGAACCTCCCAAAGGCCTCATGTCTGAATACTATCACATTGGTGGTTAGGGCTTTAACATATGAATTTTGAGGAGACACCATTCAGTCCATAGTAATATTCATGAAATCTTTGTGAAAGGTATGCTTTGAACAAAATTATGATCTTAACCATTTATTTAATGACAGTGTTTGGGCTTACTATCAATAGGATATAATATATTAAGTGTTCATAAAAATATAGTCTTGTCAGTCAAAATAATTAAAGACTAATAGAGACTAGTCATGAGCTCAATTCTGCAAGTTTCACCCATTTCTTTGCTGCTTCTTTTTACATTTCCTTCATGAACTCACTGAACCTGGTGACCTCATGTCAGTATTTCATCCAGAGAATATTATAGAGAGCAACAGCATCACTGTACTTGCCCTTCTCCATGAGCAGGGCCAATAAAGACCCTGTTTTTATTTCTGTCCAGGGGAATATATGTTCACATTTCTAAAATTACATCCTTTAGATGCTCACTTAATCACTTGTTCTTAAGTATAGGACTGTTAGCATTCATTTCAATGGCAAGAAACTGTAGCAATGCTAAACTACACCCTTACCTCTCTGGTTTGTAACTTTACAAATACATGCCATCAGTAAAATGGAATAAGAGAAGTTCTATGACAATGATAAAAAACATTGGAGCAAAAATGTAAATATTCTGTTTCTCTACAACACATTTGTTAAAGACAGTACTCTATCATGTCAATAATATAATCTGTAGTATATAGAGTCAGATTGCATTCAAGTTACACATAAGCCCATAAGGTATGTATTGAATGTTCTCCTATAATTTGAGTTTAAATATTTCCAGCAATGTGAATTTCATTAATATACCTCTTTTCTCAGTGACAAAAAATATAAAATTTTGGAAGTTAGAGCCATGGTGAGCAAAGAAGAATAGGGATTTTTTTTTTTTACACTTGGAGGCAGTAACAACGCAAATACAAAATGATAGCCTCATTAACACTATGCTTTAACCAGTTGGACAGGAAAGGAAAATTAGCTGAGTTAGCATATTTGGTGAACTTTCCCATTATTAAAGTTGATTTAGGTCACAGACGTTTATTAGTAATTGTTTTAGACATGTATTACATATTGAGCTCATACTCTGCAAGGTGCTAGAAATACTAAGGTATTCCTAGTCCTTGTTCTCAAGAAGTTTGTCATACAGTATGAAGAGTACTATGACAGGATGCTGTAGGAAAGTACAGAAGGAATAACATAGCCAAACTGGCAGTTTTGCCTGTGTTGAGTCCTGAAGGATGATTAGGTTTCCATGAAAACTGGAAATACAAACATTGTAGACCAAGGAAGTGGCATGTACAAAAAGGCCAAAGGCAAAAGAGGACATGGTCCACTTCCGGAAACTAGAGGATAAAAATGGTAGGCAAAAGACAGATCACAAAGAATTTTGATGCCATTATAGGAAGTCTGGACTTTATCCTAATGACTAGGGGAGCCACTGGAGGTTACTAAGTAGATTATGTGGCCAGATTTACATTTGAGAAAGGTGACTCTGGCTAGTACAAAGATTGGATTGGAAAGACTTAGACCAGATATACGAAGACCAGGAATGAGGTTTTTGCAGTGATCAGATGACAAATGACAGGGCTTGAACTTTTTTTAAGATTAATGTCAGGATTGCTATTAGAAGAACTGGTTGAATATAGGAAGTAAAAATATTTGAGTGTTCAAAGATATTGTCAAGTTTATTGGATTGGAACACAGGAAATAGTGGTGCTATTTGTTTTAATGGGATATATAAGAAGAAAGGTTTAAGAAGAAATGTGTTTTGGTATTGGATATGTTGGCCTGACATGACCAAATCTGTGTTTAATATTGGACATGTTGAGGTGCATAAGGAAAATTTAGGTAGAGATATCAATAGGCATTGAGTTTAAGTGTCAAGAGTAGAGGAGACAGGTCTGTGCTTGAGAGATAAATTGGGCAGTGAGCTTTATGAAGATTGCAGTGAATGTCTAAGAAGGATGAGATTAGGGTGATCCTGTAATTGATCATCTACACCAGAACTCTTTAAAAAATAAAAGGGGCCATAATTAATTATGCCCCCTTGGACAGCAGGCTAATCCAAGACTAGCCACAGCAAGTTAGGATATATTGTCATTTTATCTAGAGGGAGCATGTAGAACTGGGATGAGGGCTAAGGATAAAACTCTGAAAGGCACTAGAGAACAGCCTCAAAAGGTGTCACCACAGCAAAGAAAAAAATAAGAAGTAATGTTGTAGGGAAAGGAAAATACTAAAGGAGAGGAGCGATCATCAGTCATGCTACAGAGAGGCCAATAAAATAAGGGCTAGTAAAGATTGGATTGTACGAAAGTATTGACAACCTTGGTAACAGGTTAAAGAGGTGAAGACAAAAGCCAGGAATAGATTGATGAGTGAATGGGAAGTGAGGAAGTTATGATAGTCAGAGTATCAGTCAGCTTTTAACAAGGTTATTTATAAGGCAGAAAATAAAGAGGAATGACTAGATGAGAATTACCACAGGGAAAGCAATGACTTTTGTTTTTGTTTTTTCTTTTTTTGTTTTTTAAGAGACTTGTATATAGTTCAGTGCTTATGTAAGAATCATGATAAAATGAAATAAAAGATAATTGTTGGGTTTGGGTTCCAGAGGAAGCAAAAGAGGATGTGATCAGAGCATAGATGCTAGGGTTAGCCTTGAATGGGAAGAGACACACCTTATTCTCATTCTGTGTGTTGAAAGAGACAGAGAAAAGGACCTTTTGACTCCAGTTTGTAGGGGGACAGAAAGTTGGGAATTTTCCTATACTGTAGCCTCTGTGGTTTTTTTTTTGGTGAAATCGGTATTCTGCTAGTGAAGGGAGAAGTGATGAAATAAGAAGCCTAAAGAATGGTGAAGATTTGAAGTCATTATTGAGAGAAATGAGAGAATAGCAAACAAAGAATACATAGAATTTCTGTCTAGTGTTGAAGGATCACTTGAGATTGGCACTGTGTGTTTGTGACACACCAGTCTCTAAAGTTAGGCAATTTTCTCCAGCATAGCAATAATAAATAATAAAACTGAGTAATGAAGTATTCAAGGCTTTGCACTGGAATAGTTGAAGTGATGACTCATGTGGTGTCTGGATGAAAGTCATGGTAAACTGGCAGAAAGTTGAGGTAAGAGCATTTAGAGATCTAAATGCAAGCCAAACATAGCAAAGAATGAGTTTCCAGGAAAAGTAAGTAGCAGTTAGTCTGCAATCTGTTAAGAGTTTAACTGTGACAAGGTCCAAGAAGTGAACCACAGTTGGATGCAAGTGTAGTCTTTGAACTGAGGAGTCAAAGAACAATGAGGCTAATATAAGTCATCCATGTGGACATATTGTCACCCAGGATGATGGCAAAATTGGAAATTGGGCACAATGAGCCTACTGAACGTGAGGAAGGAACCATCAGTTCAGGCTCATCTACTTAATATTTCTCCCCCAAAGTAACACTTCCATTATATATTTTTTTGTTTTTAGTACAAAGTGATTGTCCCCAAAATTGGAAATATACTTGATCTTTGTACAGCATTGTCTGCTTTGTCAGGAGTACCTGCAGATAAGGTAAGATATTTCTGAATTTGACATAAGTAAGTTGGAGTTCAGTTCTTCAGTGTTGTAAAACCAGCTTAATAGAAATTTATTTCCTTTTAGATGATAGTTACTGATATATACAATCATAGATTTCACAGAATATTCGCTATGGATGAAAACCTTAGTAGTATTATGGAACGAGATGATATTTATGTGTAAGTATCAAATTCATTGTGTAAAATATTACTTGAGAAAAATTCAGAAGAAATAACATAGAAGTGTTCAGAGTTTATGGTCAGTTTTGTCTTTGTAGGTTTGAAATTAACATTAATAGGACAGAAGATACAGAGCATGTGATTATTCCTGTCTGCCTAAGAGAAAAATTTAGACACTCAAGTTATACCCACCATACTGGTTCTTCACTTTTTGGTCAGCCTTTTCTTATGGCTGTACCACGAAACAATACTGAAGATAAACTCTATAATCTCCTGCTTTTGAGAATGTGGTAAGTGGCAAACAATTCTACATTAATAATATAAAATGTAAAATAGCTAATAAAAGTAAACATGCAAGGTATACTATGAGAATATAATTAGATAAGTTTGAAATATCTCAACTTTGTTTAGACAGTTGTCAATTTTAAAAAATCCAGTTTCTCTGTCATGTAAAACACATTACTGGGGTAATTTCAGATCCAGAAAAGATGAATTCTTGTAGCTGTTTACCAAGAAAAATTTGCTGTTAATAGAAAATAGGACTCTATTGTATATGCACTCTAAAATCATAACAAATGTCAGACGCTTCATTTCTTTATACACACTGCCAGTTAAAGAACTCATACTGAACATAGTTTTAATTTAAAGGATAAACTTCCATGGTCAGTATTATTGTGAGGCAACCCTTTTTTGTCTTCTTTAAAAAGTTCAGTTATAAGGTAATAAAGAATGGCATTTGATCATTTTTTATCCTTTATAACTGATATATTTAGTATTCTTTCTTGCATACCTATTTTAATCCTTATTGTCCCATAACCAGTCTGTAAAGATCACATTATACAACTGTAAGTAATTTTAGCCATAATATGTTGCATCTAAATGTGGATCTTCATATAATTTTTTTAGTTTTTTAAGTTGAGAAATTATTTTCCACAAATTTTTAACATACAAAAGAAGGATATTAAAACCCAAGAAGTACAAATTAATTTCTTTTTATAAAGACAATGAAAACACAAATGATTAGTCAGTTGCACTTATGGTACTTTATGTTGAGTTTGAATTTACCCTTGAATCTACTAAAGGACTTCTGCTATAGCATTAAAAGTTTCTTTTTTATTGAAAGAATGAAAACTTTTAAGTTTTACCTTTATAGAACTGAACTTGTTTGATTTCTGGTTTTGTTTAAGCCGATATGTCAAAATAGCTACTGAAACTGAAGAAACGGAAGGATCCCTACACTGCTGTAAGGACCAAAATATTAATGGGAATGGTCCAAATGGCATACATGAAGAAGGCTCACCAAGTAAGACAGCCCTGCCCTGTTAAATTGTAAAAACTCTTTACTTTTTTGGATAATTGCCTCAGAGAAAAATTAAGAGGATAGGGATTAAGGAACTAAAAAATATCTGTAAGCCTAAGAAAAATGTTAGTATTAATCATTTTTTAAGTTAGCATTGGGTCTATTTAAAGACTTCTAATATCCAAAATTAGGTGAGATGGAAACGGATGAGCCAGATGATGAATCCAGCCAGGATCAAGAACTTCCCTCTGAGAATGAAAACAGCCAGTCTGAAGATTCAGTTGGAGGAGATAATGATTCTGAAAATGGATTATGTACTGAGGAGACTTGCAAAGGTCAACCCACGGGACACAAAAAAAGACTATTTACATTCCAGTTCAACAACTTAGGCAATACTGATATCAACTACATCAAAGATGATACCAGGCATATAAGATTTGATGACAGGCAGCTTAGGCTAGATGGTAAGTATTTGTGAAAAGTGGCTTGAACACTAAACTTGAGCAGAGCATGTTATTTTTTTAGGTAAAAACCATGAAATTCAGCACTGTCATGAAAAATAACATTTACATATCTAAAATTTTAAAAGCCTTAATTTCTGTGTATTCTGAAACACGTCAGTGTTTATTAAATGGAAATTTGATTTATGCTTAAGTGTTTTATCTTTTTTTTTTAACTCCTAAAATGCCTTAATGGTTTAGAAACAGCATTTTGCCCTAATCACCTAGTGCAAGTAGAAAAGATTGCTATTTGTTTATTCTGGTATATATCCTAACATTAAAAAATACTAATTTTACCATTAAAGCATATTAAATTTTAAAGAAGAAATACATTTTCCATCCTAGAAAGATCTTTTCTTGCTCTGGACTGGGATCCTGATTTGAAAAAAAGATATTTTGATGAAAATGCTGCTGAGGTAAGTCATCACTCATTCCTTCTTTATCTTTCCCATGTTGATCATACTGTTATTTCACACTCATTTGCTTCTACCAAATATGTTTATTTTGCCAGTAAAAGGTTGGTTATGTACTATAATAGAAAAGTCTTCTTGGTTTTGAACATGCTTTTTATACTTTTTAGTCCTCCATATAGGTGTGTGGATAGGAGTTATTTAAAGGTATGGTTTAAATCTCACCTGAAATAGGCCTTATGATTCTTTTGAGAAAGTTTAGGAGTTTTTTTCATTGCTATTCATAGTAATATGGTATCACTAAAATGAGTTTTGTTTCACTTGTTCTATTAACTCAAGAAATACTTCTCTTTAGGATTTTGAAAAACATGAAAGTGTGGAATATAAACCTCCTAAAAAACCCTTTGTGAAATTAAAAGATTGCATTGAGCTTTTTACAACAAAAGAAAAGCTAGGTGCTGAAGATCCCTGGTAAGAAACAAAGTTAAATGAACTGTTTTTATTTTTTTTTTTAAGATTTATGCTGAGGTATATGCTACATCAAGTTGGAAAGTAATAAATTCCCTTTGATATTTTAAATAATATTCTTTTCTTTATGTGATAGTAGTCTATGAAGAGGGATGAGAATTTTCCCTAATATGTATTATGTATTTTCCATAATAGCCATTTTACTATGAGTAATTTAGTTACTTTTTCCCAAGAATTTTCAGCTGTGCAGCCATTTGGAAAGAAGCTTTTTTTAGGAAAATCATAATGGTATGTTTTGTAGTATTATTACAGTTAACCCTTGAAATAATGCAGGCTTGAACTCTGCAGGTCCACTCATACATGGACTTTTTTCAACAATTGGAAAAAACATTTTCTTTTCTCTAGCTTAGTTCATTGTAAGAATACAGTGTATAATATAACATATAAAATATGTTTAATTCACTGTTTGTGTCATCAGTGAGACTTCCAGTCAACAGTAGACTGTTAATAGGTTTTTGTGAGTCAAAAGTTATACACAGATTGACTGTGTGGAAGGTCCATGCCTCTAACCCCCATGTTGTTCAAGGAGTGACTGTAATTAATTCCATTAGAGCCTAGAAGTTTGGGGATTTTGTGATACCAGTATCTCTACAGTTTTATGATACATCCACTCTTTTTAGCATTCTAAAATATAAATAATCTAACCCTCATCATTTATTTGAATATTTATGTATTAATTTATAATAGTTAAATCTATTTGGAAAACATTGAAGATTAAAATAATAACAGGAGTTCCTGTCAATCTGGTACATGCTAGGCATACAGTAATTAATTGGTTAATGAATAAATGTAGAACTTCCCAAACTTTTTTACTTTTTGTTTTCTTTACCTCTGTCAAGCTTTAAATATTTCTGTTTATCTTTAGGTATTGTCCAAATTGTAAAGAACATCAGCAAGCCACAAAGAAATTGGATTTGTGGTCCCTACCCCCAGTTCTTGTGGTACATCTCAAGCGATTTTCTTATAGTCGATACATGAGAGACAAGTTGGATACCTTAGTTGATTTTCCCATCAAGTACGTTTTGATTATGCTTCATAAACATTGGGAACTCTCTTTTTAAACACCAGGTCACATTGGACCCAATTTTAGTTTTTGAGTATATTTTTGAGTAGTTCTGACAATTTGTAAGGAATCAGTAACAATTTTTATTCCTTCTTAAAGATTTTTCAAAGAACAAAGAGAAAATATACATTTTCTTTTAAACAGTAAAACTCATTCTGTGTTACGTTACTTATGGGTTCATTGGCCCTATTTAAAAATCTAAGATACTTTATGGGATCTCAGTGATCTTGTTTTCCTAGGGATTATTTCATCATTAATTATTCTAAGCATGCTTTTAAAAAAAGACTTAGGTAATATGAAAATAATGCAATTGCTTAGAAAAATGACCTAGTAGTGTAATAATCATCCCTACTGTGTCATACTTCAGTTTTTTAATTGTGTTGTCCAGAGTATGACATACTAGTAAAAAGTTTATTATGAAGAAGTCCAAAGACAGCATTTTTGTAGTCCTTTTTTTTTTATTGTATTCTCATTCATGTAGTCAAGGAAAGACTTCATCACACAGATTTTGCAACAAGAACATGGTACTGTCCCATTTTGCTAAAAGAACATTGACAGTATTCTTTCATATTTCATATATGTGCACCAGATTTACTTGATACAGTTAGTAACAAATACTGAAGGCAAATGTATATACAAAAGAGATTGGAAGGAACTAGATTATGTATTACTGAAAATACTCCTTAGATTGCTTATTCTAACTTGTGCTTAAAAGTGAAAATTTTTTGCAATTATGGAAAAAAAGAAATGGTAATTTAACAAAATTATGAGCCAAAAGTTTTCAGTCATACAGCATTTTGGCACTGTAAGTACAAAAAGAACTAGAAGTAACAATAATCTGTTAGAGATGTATTTGCAATTTAGAATCACATTGCTTTTTAATGATACAAGTAGAAAATGAGTAACCAGAAATAATGATAAGCTGTAGATTATCATGTTCCAGTTTTGTGCTTGACAGATTGATTATAAACAGTTGGTTGCAGTTCTAGGAATGTTGCCCGTTTGGGGTATGTAGCTCATTAAAACCATGTAGAATCAAGGTGGCAGAATAGGAAGATCCCAAGTTACTTCCTCCCACAGACACTCCATTTCTACAATTACATATAGAACAGTTATCTCTGAGAACAACTGAAGGACTAGCAGGTTTTCTGTAGCTAAAGATATAAAGAAAAAACCAAATTGAGACATGTAGGAGGGGCAGAGATGCAGTCTAGGCAGGACTCACATCTCTGGCATGGTGACCCACAAGTGGGACGGATATCACAAACTAGAGGTACCCACTGAGGGGCAAGGGGTTCAGGCCCCACATCGAGCACCCTCACCCTGGGGACCTGCACCCAGAAGATGAGCTCCCATGACATCTGGTTTTGAAGATCATCAGGGCGTAACTCCAGGAGAACTGGAGGACTATAGGAAACCAGGACTCTGCTCTTAGAGGAACTGCACAGAAACTCACTTATTCTGAGATCCTGAATAAAGACAGCAGTTTGAAAAGCACCTGGTCCATACAAGAAGGAGATTTTAGGAACTAATTTTAGGATGTGTGCTGGAAGGGCAGGGATCGCTGGCAGTCACCATTTTTCTTTCTCTCCTACTTAGCTGGCCCTTGTGCTGGTGGATGCCATTTCTGACACTCTCCATTTTTCTTGGTAGCATCATTTATCCCATACCAGCGTTACCCTGTGGACCTGCCACACCCAGTGGGTGGCCTCAACCAGGACTGGTCTCCCCCACCCCCAAAGTAGCTCTCACAGCTGAGCGAAGCAGCCCTGCCCACCAGCGTACCCACAACAGTCAGAGCCAGGTCTCACAGCTAACCACACTGGGGACCAGCCCTGCCCACCAGTGTGCCTGCAGCAGTCTCAGCCTAGTGCAAGACAGTTCATGTGGCCCACACAGGGGACACCCCTGGAACACCTGGTTCTGTTGACCAGAAGAATTGCACTTCTGGCCCCACAGGACACCTTTTACATAAGGCCACTCCTTCAAGACCAGGAAACCTAGCTGACAACCTAATATATACAAACACAGTCGGGCAAAGTGAAACAGAAGAATATGTTCAAAACAAAAGAACAAGACAGAACCTCAGAAGAAGAACTAAACCAAGCAGAGATAAAGAGTTCAAAGTAATGGTCATAAAGATGCTCACTGAACTGAGGAGAAGAATGAACAAACACAATGAGAACTTCAACAGAGATGGAAAATATTAAAAAGAACCAATCAGAGCTGAAGAATACAACAATTGAAATGAAAATGCACAGGAGGAAATCCACAGCAGATTGGACGATGCAGGAGACTGGATCATTTTGATCTAGAAGACAAGATAATGGAAATCACTCAATTTGAACAGAAAAAATGTTAAAAAGTGAGGATAGTTAAAGGGACCTTTGAGACAAAATCAAGCATACTAACATTTGCATTTATAGGAGTTCCAGAAAGAGAAGAGAGAGAAAGGGGCAGAAAACTTACTTGAATAAATTTAAGCTAAAAACTTCCCTAACCTGTAGAAGGAAACAAGCATCCAGGTCCAGGAAGCACAAGAAAAACCCAAAGACATCCACACCAAGATACATAATAATTAAAATGTCAAAAATCAAAGATAAGAGAATCTTAAAAGCAGCAAGAGAAAAGTAACTGGTTATGTACAAGGGAAACCCCCATATGATTATATAAGCTGCTTTTGCAGCAGAAACTTTGCAGGCCAAAATGGAGTAGCACAAAATATTCAACATGCTGAAAGGATAAAGCCTACAACCAAGAATACTCTACCTGGCAAGGTTATCATTCAGAATTGAAGGAGAGATAAAGGGTTTCCCAGGCAAACAAGGAGAGTTCACCACCACTAAACTGGCCTTAATAACAAGTGTTGAAGGGACTTCTTTAGGTGGAAAAGAAAAGGCTGTAATTAGAAGAAACAAAATTAGGAAAGAAAAAACATTCTCACTGGTTAAAACAAACATATAGTAAAAGTAGTGGGTCAGCCACTTATAAATAGTATGAAGGTTAAAAGACAAAACAGGAAAATTGATTATATCTACAATAACTAGTTAAGGAATACACAAAAAGATGTAAAACCGGACATCAAAATCATAAAAAGAGGGAGTGTAAAAAAAAATCAAAACTACAAAAATGTAGAATAAGTAATGGGATTTGATTTAAACTATTATAAGATGTCCATAAAGTTGTTTTTCGTTATCCCTTTATTCTTACATAAGTCATTTCTAAAAGTGACTAAAAATATAAAAAATGAAGGGACCTAAATGGTAAATGGTGATGACCATTCTTCCTGATACACTGAGAGTTAGATGTATTAGCATGAAAATGTTAATCTGAAAACAACGGTCAGTGGAGAATTTTTTTATTTTTGAGCCCCTAAGAAAATTTTTGCCCAAACATTTAAATCTCAGGTGTGTGTGTATGATTTATTTCATAAAGTTATTTGATTCTTACTAATTTCTTCAGTGAGATATATGTATAAATGAGAGTCAACACTGACAGAATGGAGTTGAACTCATGGCATTTAGAGAAAACATAAAGCTAACTTGATCTTTTTCTTAAACAGTGACTTGGATATGTCAGAATTCCTAATTAATCCAAATGCAGGTCCTTGCCGCTATAATTTGATTGCTGTTTCCAACCACTATGGAGGGATGGGAGGAGGACACTGTAAGTTGGCATTTTAACTTTTTACTAAAATCATCATGTTTGGCAATGCCAGACTTTTCCCCTTAAGATATTTATTCTTACAGTGAAAATGTAAGATGTGTCTTACATAGTGTTGTTCAGTAAATATTGATTAATGAATGAATCAGCTTTTGAACCTATCTTTTTTTTTATATCAGGAATAGAGAGGATTGAGTTAATCATACTCATGGGTTCAAAGCACAGAAACAAATCACTGGTTCATTCAGGGCTCCTGTCCTTCCCTATTCTTCCCCTTCCCTTTCTAACATGTTTGCTGTATGTTCTCTTATAAATTATGCATCATTGTTAATTTACATGATTGGTACTGTGCAATATTAGATTTTCTTTTTAAAAATCCATGTTTTTCAAAAAATATATGTTTTCCAATTTATTTAAGAATAGTTGTTAATAATACTTACATTTTTGTCCCTTTTCATTCTGTTTTCTTTTCAATAAGTCTTCCCAGAGGTCTACCTCTTCAAAGACTTCTTTCCATTTTATTAAACTTTTCTTTATGTTATTACATGTATGCATTCTGTCTCACTGATTTCTTCTCTTCCCTTTGGCATATTTTTCTTACTGTGGGTTTGCTGTGTTGCTCTTTTTCCAACTCCTTTCACTGAATGCTTATTAGCTTTTTCTTTTCCAATTTTTTTTCCCTCTACTGAAAGCTATAATTAAAACTATGAATTTCTCCCTAAAAACTGCTCTATCTGTACCCTATAAAGTTTGAAATGTAGAATTTCATTGTCCTTCAATTCTATATATATTTTTATGTCCATTATGATTTTCTAATTAGCCCAAGTTATTTAGTCATATACTTATCCAAATATGTTTTATAAAGCTCTCCTTTTGTTCTTAGTTTTAATTTTATTCATAATAGTTGTGGGTATTGTCTATATTATATTAATCATTAGGAGTTTATAAAGGGTTCCATGTGGCTTAATACATGGCCTGTTTTTTAACTGCTTGTGGATTTGATAACATGTATAGAGTTCTATATTTCACCAATAGTTTAATCTCACCAATTGTATTCAAGTCATTACTAACTCTTGGAAATTTTTGATGTTCATTCTGTTTCGGAAAGGAATTTGTCAGGATTCTGAGTAACATACTGGTTTATCTATTTCTCCTAACAGTTTTTTTTTTTTGGTTGTTTTTTTTCCCTAAGTTGTTACATTTCTGTTTATAATAGGTAGCTGTTGTTTCCTTTGCCAGGATTTGATATTTTTTTTTCTGTTTTGTCTTTTTCTCAGAATTGCAAATGCTCATCTAGCTTCCTTTTGATGTCATCATGTAGTTTGCAAACTCCTGTGCCTTTTTGTTGGATCTGTCTTTATAAACCATATTATTGTTAGATCTTGTTCTTTTATCCAGTCTGGCAATATGTGTCTTTTAATTTGTGAGTACAGTGGTCTTAAGTTCAATGACAAACTTAAAACCTACAATAGGCTCCACCCAGAAGAACAATAATTTTGTTTTCTGAGGGGTAGAACTATTTAGAAGAGAAAACCTATAAGGTAAACTTAAAGCAAATCTTTAATGTATGCAGATTAATTAATTGTGTTTTACTTTTTTCTTGCTGTGTACTTTAGTTACTCAAAAAGATTCTGGTATAAAAACCAATTAATTGGTAAAAGAACAGTGAGAGAGTGTTGTGGAAATAATACTGTTGGACAAATGAAACTATTATTGACGCCTCACTTTCTCCATCTCTAAAATTGAAAGAAGAATTATGATATATCTTCTTCATGATACAAGTACATTGCACTCTACTTGGTAGACAATAAGCACTACATAAATTTTAGCTACCATTTATGTCTTTAATATTGTTATTTTGTGCATTAAAAAATAATAAATATGTTCTGTTTGTCCCTGGGATGAAAAAGTCACCAATTTCAATTTACGTGAACTGTATCTTAAGCATCTGTCTGTATTGTAGGAAATTACTCTAAAACCTTTAATCAATGAATCAGTTGAATGTGTAATAGTTAGGCCTCATATAATGATTCATATAATTTTAATAGGTATTCCTTACATAGATTAAAGTTTTGAGGGTTCCCTGCCCACCCCAGGAAACCATAGATCATTTCAGTCACAAAAGTGATTATATTTTTTCATTAGATACTGCTTTTGCAAAAAATAAAGATGATGGAAAATGGTACTACTTTGATGACAGTAGTGTCTCACCTGCATCTGAGGACCAGATTGTGGTAAGTGTCTTTTATTTCCTGAAAAACCAAGGGATCTAGATGTTTTAAAAGGGCTCCATGGAGCACTATTGTCTATATTCTAGTAATTCTAATAGTTAAGAGAAACTTGCTCTGATAAAGAAATGTAAAATTGGTTCCTAAGTTGAAAATATATCTTCTAAATTTGCCCACTAACAGAAAGCAAAAACTACAACATGAAAACTTTTCTAATAGTCTTCAACATGAACACTAGAGTTTTCTAATGAAAATAAAAAAGTTTTTTCCTGGAAAACAGACTCAGATATTTCTAGACATTGACTACTTAAAGTCAGAATGCAAAAATAGAAAAATATATATATCTAAAGGATGTATCTAAAGGGCCTTACCATATCTATGATTTTAAAATCTTATCCTTTATGACAGTTAAACATTTAAACTCAAAATTATGTAATTAGATAAAACATAGTAGATTTTTTTTTAATTAACTGTGTATTTGTTTGATGTTTTCTGGATAGTAGAAAAACAAGGAAGTTAAATCTTTTCATGCTTGCATCAGTTTATCTGCCACAGCTAGAGCCAGAATATTAGCATTTGTTCTGCTTCCCATTGGAGCAGATTTTTATTATCAGATATTGATTGATAAAGGGATAACTACTATGTTCTAAGAAGAAACTTGTTGATAAAGGTTTTTCTATAAATTTTAGTATTTCATCACATTACAGAGAGTAGGAAATAAAAACAGCACTTGCGCATATGATGATATTTCCTGTACAGAGGTTTCATGTTGATGTGGGGAGCACTCACTATTTAATTTCCCAGTTTACAAATTCCTTGAGGGCAGATTATCTTTTTTTAGTTCATAATACTTTAAAAGTCTTCCACCTACATTGTTCAACTTAATAATAATCTTCTGAGCCCAATCATTGGCATAGTTTTAATCTGTCATTGTATGAACATGTTTGAAATAAGTTTGTTTCCCTACAGATATTTTATATTTTCAACTTTCTTTGTGTGTGTACACGTATGTTATGTACTGTTGCTTATCTCCTTAACAGCTATAACAAAGAACAAAGACTTGAACTCTAATATTTTTTAGATATACACATTTTTAAAAATGTGAATATGCCTAAGTACATTTCCAGTTTATATTTAGACTTCTAATTTCAAGTAATATCCCTCACTTTTCAATTCTGTTCTTTTTATCCCAATAAAAAATCCTGAAATTGTCTACATTCTCCTTCAAAGTCTTTCACAACACTTCCCTAATCTTGCCTTCAGATAAACAGTATATCTTGTTTATATACAATATATGAATTTGATGTTTCCTAGCATCTTAACAGTGATATTCTTCATAAAGTAAAGTAGATTTTAAGTACCTTCTATAGATAGGACTCTATTCTAGACAGGGTAAAAGGCAGCTATTTCTGATTTCAAGATGCTTACAATCTAAAAATGACAAGTAAATTAATATATATGAATACTATTAAATATCCTGGCTACATAGAAAAGGGACAGCTGTCTCAACTGATTTGGGGTTTAAGGAGACAGGACCAGCAGAGGGAAGTACACATAGAGAAAATGGTGTTTGACCTGAGTCTGCAAGTACAAATAGTAGTAAATTAGGAAAAAGAAGCAAAGATGTTCTAAGCAAAGAACAGTTTCTCCAAAAGCAAGGAGGCATAACAGAACACAGCACTGAGGGGAATAGCAAGTAATCTGGCATTACTGTAAGAATACCTTGTATTAGGAATATGGGGAAGAAATTGGGCTGGAACTAAATTTGGCACTCAGATCAGTTAAGATGGCGTTCTTCATTGTTTAGACCTTTTCTTAAAGGTTGTGAGAAGCAGTGGATGATTGTTAAGCAACTGAACATTGTTACATTTTTACCTTAACATCTGTCTGAGAATAATATAGAAGAGTGATTGGAAGGCACTGAGAAAAGAAGAAGGTCCTTACTTAGTCTCCAGCAGAAAGGAGAATGCCACATAATTCGAGCAATAAGAGCTTCTAAATTTACAGTAGGAGTAGTAGCAGTAGTAAGTGTATATACAAAGGTGGAGGTTGGATTTATGAGATATTTACTGGATTAGAATTAGATATAAATAAAGATACAGATATACAGAGGGAGAAGTAGGAGGTCTTACTTCACCATTCACCAAAATAGGAAATATAGGAAGAAATTTTGCTGTTGAACTTTGAACTGCCCATATGATAACTATTTGGAAATTTTCATTAAATTGGACTAATGATACTAGAGTTCCAATGTGAGAACTGGCTTGCTTTAAATTTGAGATGTCAGTACAGTTGAAGCCATAGGTTTGAATGAATCACCTAGTGAGAAGATACAAATTAAGAAAGTAGTGGGCTGAGGACAAAACCTTATTTCGTTTAAAGGTCAAGATTTAATGAGCCCTCAGAAAAGTCAAAAGAAACTGTAGAGATAGAACATCTACAGAAAAGTGATGTCACAGAAGCCAAAAATGGTTTGATACAGGAAAAAGGAGTAATAAAGGTTAGATGCTACAGAGAGATTGACTAAACTAAAAGAAAGTGTCCATTTAATTTGTTTATAGAAGGTTAGTGACCACAGTGAATGCCATTTCATTACAATGGTTGGGGCACAAGATCACATTGAACTGAGGATTGTGTGTGAGGATGAATGATGACTATTAAATAGACTATTCTGCCTACCAGCCCAGCTGTGAGGAAGAGAAAGAAGGTATATGGCAGCTAGAAGAGGAGGTAGCATGAACAAAGATTTACGATGGGAAAAGACTTACTTTGTATGTCAGAAAGTTCAGTAGCTAAGGCCTTATTAAAGATATACAGTAATAATTAATGGAGCAATATTCTTAAGACAGTAATAAAAGTTGACTATAAAGCAAACATAATGAAGCGATCAGTATTAGATAGAAAGAAGCTTTTCCCTTAGAGACAGGAGGGATGACGGCATAGGATTTTATTTCATGTTAGAGTAACTAGGTTAATCTGTGATATAGTTGCATCTATTTATCTGCCCAGCTAACATAGAAGTGAATAAAAATATTAATTCCAGTAACTATTCCTCCTTTATATATAGAGGTCATCTTAAATTTAAACAATTTTAGTAACTTGACTATGTGTGATTTTTGTTTGATTTTATGCTACCAAAATTGGTTACTAGCTAAAAATTTGTACTATATTTAATGTGATCTTTGACGTTCATGACCATTTTAACATTCTTTGCTTGTTTTAACAGTCCAAAGCAGCATATGTACTCTTCTACCAGAGGCAAGACACTTTCAGTGGAACGGGCTTTTTTCCTCTTGATCGAGAAACTAAAGGTGCTTCAGCTGCCACAGGCATCCCATTAGAAAGTGATGACGATAGCAACGATAATGACAATGACATAGAAAACGAGAACTGTATGCACACTAACTAATGAAAGTCCTAGAAGCCATAAAAGAGAGACTTTCCTGCTGGTGGTATCTGTTGAAATGAAGCTACCCACCACATTAAACAAAAGTCTGAGATGGGGCGTTTCAGATAACCGAATGTAAATCCTTTATCAGATTTTAACTTGTGCAGTACTTGAAGTGAAACACAACGAAAACTTTAACAGAAATTGTCTCTTAATACATTTACAGTCTTGTATTTACAAGCTAAATATATATAGGAAATCACAAATAAATCCCTTTTAAGTTTGCTGCTGTTTTGATGAATTATGTTTTCTTCAATTTTTTGGATGTGAGTTAATTGATGACAGATGTTGAATTTGTGGATGTTGGTCATTTATTTTGCTCTAATAATACTGCAAGAAAACTATGGCTGAACTTAGTTTTTGGATAACCTAGTTCATGTGCATTATTAGGCTGCCACATACACCACTATGATGTCCAGCTGCAGTTATCAATGTGGCATAAATACTGCAGTAGTAGTCATGGAAAACCAAATTTTCAAATCTATCCCTGGTGATCAACGTGGGCCTATTAAAAAACCAAATCATGGTAGAAGAAACAATCTTGAAAAAGTTAGTTCCTTTTATAGTGTCATTAAAAATTCAGAATATTGTGTTCATCTTACTGCTACTGTGGAAACCGTTTCTAGATTTCACACTCCATCTAAAGTCATTTCTCATTTTTTTACTGCTCTTGAGATCTATTCCTTAAACATTCAAATTTTTTACTACTTGCTTTAAAATACCTATCTTTAATCTGGTGTTGGTCCAAAATTAAAACTTCTGCCATCTGTTTTTCTCTACCCAATTTTTTTGGTAATTTGGCAACTTTTCACTCTCCCAATTCTTGTAATGTAAGGACAGACTTAATAGCATTCTGTATCCTCAGTAATAATTGCATCAAGATTAGATGAGAAATTTTTTTCATATACTGGCCTTTAATCATAGAGGACAGTCGGCTTTAAAGGTAGGTCTGTTAACTTTCTTTGTGTGTTCCTGATGGAATTCACCATAGCCTTACAGCTTTTCTCAGAAGGTAACTTGTTATAAGAGAATTGGCAATTGCATGTTCCAGAGTCAGAACCTGTACAATATATAACATATACAAACCTTGAATCTGATTTTAGTTCACCACATTCAAGGATCCAGGATGCCAAAAATATGTGTGAACATTTGAAACATTTTTCATTTGCTGCTTTTTTCCCTTTGATCTAGTTGAAAGAATGTATTGTCAATTGGCATACAATACTGCCTTTAATAGAAAATATAAATGCTGGGGCACATTTCACATATCGACTACCTGAGAAATTGGGTTGTGTCCCACTGTTATTAAAGCAAAAATTATAATGTTCTTCACTTGAACTAATCAAATACAATAGATTATAAATTGTGTATTGTAAATAAAAGTTCACTCTGTGAGTGCACATTTTGGTAAATTATTTATTTATGTTAGCATTTAAAGGTAAAAAAAAATGCATTTGACCAGGATAATTGAGGTATGTTGATCATGGCTTTGCTTTATACCTTGATATTAAAGCTGGTTTTTCATCCTGGTATTTTAAAAGCTGCTTTGGGTTTTTTCTTCTTTCTTTTCTTTTTTCTTTTTCCTTTTTCTTTTTTTTTTTTCTTTTTTTTTTTAATGTAAACTGACCTCCTGCATGACAGAGGTTAAAATTTTGTCTGCACTTGAGTTCACCTGAGTTTACATTTGAAATGTGCATGTTTATTTATACAGATTTCAATAAAGCTATTCAAGGCCTTATTTAGTCTTTTATTTCTTACTCTGAATCTTTTTATAAAAATCCCCTAATTTATGGGTAGGTGACTGTATTCTAGACTTTTTAGTTATCATATTATTAAAAATAGAAAAGAAAGCATGTCAGAACGAAGTGAATCCTGTTAAGGATATGTTTTAAAGTGGATTTTTAAAATTTAAACGAAATATTCATTAAACAAATGTTTCTGTAAGTACTACTCACTATTTTAGTCTTAAAATATATACTGCAGTAAACAAATACCCCTGCACTCACAGAGCTTGCAGTCTTTCTGCTGTCTAACAACTAATAAACTATATTTCCATTTTTCTGAGGTTAAAAAAAAAAACAAAATTAACTTTTACTAGCCCTAGTTGTTAGTCTCGACCCTAATTGTCCACAGAGACCATTCTTAATGCCCGTAACTAAGTTCTTCTATTCCCAAAAGAGGTCAGCTTTTAAATAGGAAATTATATTAAAACCATTTTGTCAAACTCAAATAATGTTTTCAGCTGCAAAAACTACTGTAAAAAATAGTGCAGAAGGCAAATCAATACCTAATTAAAAGTAGATATTTCGAGGGATTCAAGATGGCGGCATCAGAGGTGACACAGAGAACTCCTCCCAAAACGACAAATAGTACAAAAATATAGTTAATTAATACAACTAACCCTAAAACAGCAACAAGAAAAAAGGATGAACCAGACTGCATACAGACCTCACAAACAGGGCAGCGTAAAGAAGTTTTTATCTGGCGGGACCCAAGTCCTTCCCCCACCCCAGCTCACCGGTGGGAGGAAGACATGGAGCAGGGGAGGGGGTGGAAGCCTGGCACTGCTGAACACCTAGCCCTGGAGATCTGCTCTGTGAGCAGAAGCCTATATTGTGTGGAGCTCTGGGCGTTGGGGAGCTCGGACCGGGGGAGTGCTTGGGAAACTGACATTCCGGCCGTTTGTGGAGGAGGGGATTCACACCCAGCCGCTCTGTGTCACAGGAAGGGCAGGCAGTCTGACAGGCTTCCTAGCAGAGAGAGGGCTGCTGAAGGGGTGGGGTTTGCACGGAGCTTGCATAGGAGAAGGGAGAGCTGGACAAGGTTGTCTGGGCGTGCTCTGCCCAGCTGGTTGGGGACATTGAGGAGCTTCAGATGCTCCATCCCCCTGCCTGCCTACTCAGCTCCGTGGCCCCCACTGTGACACACAGCCTGCCGAGGCTTCCTACTGGCTTGACAATGCAGGCTCGCAAACCAGCAGTCACTGCACAGGTGTCAGGCTGACCAGAGGGAGACCCTGCCTACAACAGCTAGAGACGCAAACCACAGACGCTTACACGTGTGTGCTTGGCCCACTGACTCTGATGCTGGAGACACGCACAGCAAAAGGGAATCAGAAAACAGACCTTTCCTCCCGCCAGGCACCAGCTCCGCTCCCCTACAACCCCCAACCTCACTCTAGGGGCTGAGCAGCTCCAGAGACTGGAGTTTCTGTGCACTAGTGGGCACCACACAGAAATATGAAACGTCAAAAAAACAGGGTTCAGAACAAAATCTCACAAACCCCAGAAAAAGGCCCAAATGAAACTGAACTAACCAATCTACGTGAAAGACAGTTCAAAATAAAAATTATAAACATGCCTATGGAGGTACAGAAAAATATTCAAGAACTCAGGAACGAATTTAAGTCAGAGATTCAATCATTAAGAAATTCCATATCTGAAATGAAACATACAATGGAGGGATTTATAAGCAGATTAAATATAGTAGAAGAGACAGTAAATGGAGTAGAAATTAGACAAGAGGAATACAAAGGTGAGGCACAGACAGAAAAAAGAATCTCTAAGAATGAAAGAACATTGAGAGAACTGTGTGACCAATCCAAACGCAACAATATTCGCATTATAGAGGTACCAGAAGAAGAAGAGAGAGAAAAAGGGATAGAAAGTGTTATTGAAGAGGTAACTGCTGAAAAATTCCCCAATCTGGGGAAGGAGATAGTCTCTCAAGCGATGGAGGTGCACAGATCTCCCAACACAAGGGACCCAAGGAACGCAATATCAAGACATGTAATAATTAAAATGGCTAATATCAAGTATAAAGCAGCTAGAGAGAGAAAAAAGATCACATACAAAGGAAAACCCATCAGGCTATCATCAGACTTCTCAACAGAAACCTTACATGCCAGAAGAGAGTGGCATGATGTATTTAATGCAATGAAGCAGAAGGGCCTTGAACCAAGAATACTCTACCCATCAAGATTATCATTTAAATTTGAAGGAAGAATTAAGCAATTTTCAGATAAGCAAAAGCTGAGAGAATTTACCTCCCACAAACCACCTCTACAGGGCATTTTGGAGGGACTGCTATACATGGAAGTATTTCTAAGTCTAAATAGATGTCACCCAAGGGACAAAGAGTACAGAATATGATTCAAAACATACAAAGAATAAAGGAGGAAGAAAAAGGAGGAAAAAAAATCTTTGGGCTGTGTTTGTAATAGCATACAAAGTGAGTTAAATTAGACTGTTAGATAGTAAGTGAATTAGCCTCGAACCTTTGGTAACCACGAATCTAAAGCCTGCAATGGCAATAAGTACATAACTATCAATAATCACCCTAAATGTAAATGGTCTCAATGCACCAATCAAAAGACAAAGAGTACCAGAACAGATAAAAAAAAACAAGACCCATCTATATGCTGCCTACAAGAGACTCACTTCATCCCAAAGACATACACAGACTGAAAGTAAAGGGATGGAAAAAGATATTTCATGTAACTAATAGTGCAAAAAAAGCAGGAGTTGCAGTACTTGTATCAGGCAAAATAGAATTCAAAACAGAAAGTCACAAGAGACAAAGAAGGACATTACATAATGATAAAAGGGTTAGTTTAACAAGAGGATATAACTGTTTTAAATATCTATGCACCCAACACAGGATCACCTACATATGTGAAACAAATACTAAGAGAATTACAAAGGGAAACAGAATGCAATGCATTCCTTTTTGGAGACTTAAACACACCACTCACTCCAAAGGGCAGATCAACCAGACAGAAAATAAATTGACAGAGGCACTGAACAACATATTAGAACAGATGGACCTAACGGACATCTACAGAACACTCCATCCAAAAGCAACAGGATGCACATTCTTCTCAAGTGCACATGGAACATTTTCAAGAATAGATCATATACTAGGCCACAAAAAGAACCTCAGTAAATTCAAAAAGATTGAAATTGTACCAACCAGCTTCTCAGATCACCAAGCTATGAAACTAGAAATAAATTACACAAAGAAAACAAAAAGCCCACAAACACATGCAGGCTTAATAACATGCTCCTAAATGATCAATGGATCAATGAGCAAATAAAAAGAGAGATCAAGTAATATATGGAGACAAATGACAACAATAATTCAACACCGCAAAATCTGTGGGACGCAGGGAAGGCCGTGCTAAGAGGGAAACATATTGCAATACAGGCCTACCTCAGGAAAGAAGAACAATCCCAAATGAACAGTCTAAACTCACAATTAATGAAACTAGAAAAGGAAGAACAAATAAGCCCAAAGTCAGTAGAAGGAGAGACATAATAAAGATTAAAGCAGAAATAAATAAAATCGAGAATAAAACAATAGAAAGAATCAATGAAAGCAGGAGAAAATAAAATAGATAAACCCTTAGCCAGACTTATCAAGAAAAAAGAGAGTCTACACACATAAACTATGAGAAATGAGAAAGAAAAATCACTATGGACACCACAGAAATACAAAGAATTATGAAAGAATACAATGAAAATTATATGCTAACAAACTGGATGACCTAGAGGAAATGGACAGCTTTCTAGAAAAATACACCCTTCCAAGGCTGACCCAGAAAGAAACAGAAAATCTGAACAGACCAATTACCAGGAAAGATATTGAATTGGTAATCATAAAACTACCTAAGAACAAAACTGGCCCAGATGGTTTCACTGCGGAATTTTATCAAACATTTAGTGAAGACCTAATACCCATCCTGCTTAAATATTTCCAAAAAATAGAAGAGGAGGCAATACTCCGAAACTCATTCTACGAGACCAACATCACTCTAATACCAAAACCAGGCAAAGATACCACAAAAAAAGAAAATTACAGACCAATATCCTTGATGAACATAGATGCAAAAATGCTCAACAAAATATCAGCAAATCAAATTAAAAAATACATCAAAAAGATCATCCATCATAATCAAGTGGGATTCATCCCAGGGATGCAAGGATGGTACAACATTTGAAAATCCATCAACATTATCCACCACATCAACAAAAAGAAGGACAGAAACCACATGATCATCTCCATAGATGCTGAAAAAGCACTCAACAAAATTCAACATCCATTCATGATAAAAACTCTCAACAAAATGGGTATAGAGGGCAAGTACCTCAACATCATAAAGGCCATATATGACAAACCCACAGCCAACATTATACTTAACAGCAAGAAGCTGAAAGCTTTTCATTTAAGATCAGGAACAAGACAAGGATGCCCACTCTCCCCACTTTTATTCAACATAGTTCTGGAGGTCCTAGCCACGGCCATCAGACAACACAAAAAAATAAAAGGCATCCAGATTGGTAAGGAAGAAGTCAAACTGTCCGTTTGCAAATGACATGATAGTGTATATAAAAAACCCTAAAGAATCCACTCCAAAACTACTAGATCTAATATCTGAATTTAGCAATGTTGCAGGATACAAAATTAATACACAGAAATCTGTTGCATTCCTATACACTACCGGTGAACTAGCAGAAAGAGAAATCAGGAAAACAATTACATTCACAATTGCATCAAAAAGAATAAAATACCTAGGAATAAACCTAACCAAGGAAGTGAAAGACCTATACCCTGAAAACTACAAGGCACTCTTAAGAGAAATTAAAGAGGACACTAATAAATTGTAATTCATCCCATGCTCTTGGCTAGGAAGAATTAATATTCTCAAAATGGCCATATTGCCTAAAGAAATTTACAGATTCAATGCAATCCCTATCAAAATACCAAGAAAATTCTTCAATGAACTAGAGCAAATAGTTCTAAAATTCATATGGAACCACAAAAGACCCCAAACAGCCAAAGCTATCCTGAGAAGGAAGAATAAAGCAGGGGGAATTACACTCCCTGGCTTCAAGCTCCACTACAAAGCCACAGTAATCAAGACAATTTGGTATTGGCACAAGAACACACCCATAGACCAGTGGAACAGAATAGAGTGCCCAGATGTAATCCCAAGCATATATTGTCAATTAATGTATGATAAAGGAGCCATGGATATACAATGGGGATATGACAGCCTCTTCAGCAGCTGGTGTTGGCAAAGCTGGACAGCTACATGTAAAAGAATGAAACTGGATTACTGTCTAACCCCATATACCAAAGTAAACTCAGAATGGATCAAAGACCTGAATGTAAGTCATGAAACCATAAAACTCTTAGAAAAAAATATAGGCAAAATTCTCTTGGAGATAAACATGAGCAACTTCTTCAGGAACATACCTCTCCACGCTAGGGAAACAAAAGCAAAAATGAACAAGTGGGACTATATCAAACTAAAAAGCTTCTGTACAGCAAAGGACACCATCAGTAGAACAAAAAGACATCCTACAGTATGGGATAATACATTCATAAATGACATATGCGATAAGGGGTTGACATCCAAAATATATAAAGAGCTCACGCACCTCAACAAAGAAAAAGCAAATAAGCCAATTATAAAGTGAGCAGAGGAGCTGAACACACACATCTCCAAAGAAGAAATTCAGATGGCCAATAGTCACATGAAAAGATGCTCCACATCACTAATCATCAGAGAAATGCAAATTAAAACCATAATGAGATATCACCTCACACCAGTGAGGATGGCCACCACCCAAAAGACAAACAACAACAAATGTTGGCGAGGATGTGGAGAAAGGGGAACCCTCCTACACTGCTGGTGGGAATGTAAATTAGGTCAACCATTGGTGAAAGCAGTATGGAGGTTCCTCAAAAACTCAAAATAGAAATACCATTTGACCCAGGAATTCCACTCCTAGGGATTTACCCTAAGAATGCAGCAGCCCAGTTTGAAAGACATACGCACCCCTCTGTTTATTGCAGCACTATTTGTAATAGCCAAGAAATGGAAGCAACCTAAGTGTCCATCAGTAAATGAATGGATGAAGAAGAGGTGGTACATATACACAATGGAATATTATTCAGCCATAAGAAGAAAACAAATCCTACCATTTGCAACAACATGGATGGAGCTAGAGGGTATTATGCTCAGTGAAATAAGCCAGGCAGAGAAAGACAAGTATCAAATGATTTCACTCATATGTGAAGTATAAGAACAAAGAAAAAACTGAAGGAGCAGCAGACTCACAGAACCCAAGAATGGACTAACAGTTACCAAAGGGAAAGGGACTGGGGAGGATGGGTGGGAAGGGAGGTATGAGGGGGGGACAGGGGCATTACAATTAGCATACGTAATGCAGTGTTGGGGGACACTGGAAAGGCAGTATTTATAGAGAAGACAAGTAATGATTCTATAGCATCTTACTACACTGATGGACAGTGACTGTAGTGGGGTATGTTGAGGGGACTTGTTAATAGGGGGGTCTCGTAACCATAATGTTCAAGTGATTGTATATTAATGATACCAAAATAATAAATAAAAAAATGTAGATATTTCTAGGTGATACGGGTGTTAGGTATACGACCAGTGTAGAATTTTACTTGTAACTTTACTACTTAGTAGTCATGACTTTGAATTTAATCTCTCCTACTCTAGTTCTTCACCTGTAAAAGAATAGCAGCAGAAGTAGCCTTTACTGAGTACTTACTGTGGATCAGGTACTGTACAAAAATGTATGTATTATCTCATTTAATCCCACAACAGCTAAGAATTCGGGACAGTCATCATCCCCATTTTTCATATGGAGAAAGCAAGGTGCCTAGCAGCTAAGTAATACTCCCAAGTTCACACAGTTACTATGTGATAGAGCCAATATTCTATCCTTAAATATATGTACTACCCCACTAGGTTATAGTGTTTGCCCCACCGGGTTGTTGAGAGTTCAGCTGAGATAATGTATTTTATGGGAAGGTGCTTTGTAAGCTATGTGGTATACTCGTTACTGATTTCTTCAGGCTAAATAGGAAATCATCTTGAATTCTAATAATTTTGCTTCCAAAGTATCATCAGCTCAGTATCTGAGTATTGAATAAGAAAGGTAGCAATTGGAACAGTGATTAACCTTTCTCTTTCAAAATTAATTTTATTCAACTTATATACATTACCATTTTAATTAAATTTTAAATGTAATGTGGCATCTTTTTTGCTTGTTTATCTAATGGAAGTGTGCCCTTATTTACATTTCTCTAAATGTAACCCTGATTTTCAACTTTTTTCTTCTATTTTTAGTTTTAATTAATCTCTATGAAAAAGCTGCAGCTTGATGCTTTATTTAAATATCTTGCTTTCTCTTAGAATCTGTTCACTTAGTAGTCCTGTATTTATCCTTACTTCCTAGCAACTAGATATAAAACCACACAAAATACTGATTTGGGCATGAAGAAAATTACTAAAGCCATTGTTGATACAGTATAAAAAACAGTGCTTTTTCATCACCAAATTTCATTGAGTTGAGGACATCTCAAAAGAAATAAGCCAAGAACTATAAGAGAAAATGAAGGGAGTCTCCCTCAGCGACTTATCAGAGGGAAGGGGGCGCATGCCATTTGGAGCCTGCCACTCCAGAGAAGAAGAATGTACTATCCCTGACACATTATCTTTTAAGTTCTTTACAGACAGTGTATTTCATTACTGCCGGCTTCCCACCCTCCCTACTTGGTATGCTGCTCATCTTTGCTTGTACAGTATAAATGAGCACATTCTCTCCAGTTTAGTTTTTAAGGAAGAAATGTGGAGAATTCTTGTATACCAGGGAAAGGAACTAGAAGTGCTCTATCTTAGAGGAGTGAGAAGGAAAGGAAAATAAATTTCACTTCAGGAACTAAAGAAATAATAGTGGAAATCTTTGTTCATATTTTTTACCCTACAATAAAATTTCTTTCTTTGAAACAACTTATTCTGAAAATAAAATTGTGTTGATAACTCTCAAATAATTCTTTTAAGTGCCAGAGGATAGAGAAAGGGAAAAGGAAAGTGTATTTATATCTTTGGTGACTTACATATTAAGGTGCAGAGCTATATTATGTTTCACTACCAGGTTTTTTCCAACAGCAAATATATACAACTTTAAAATTTTCTAGCTTGGTGGACATTTCAATTCAATATGTTTTTTTTCATGTATTTAATTCATATTTGCTATATATAGTAAGCAAAAGAATTTTCAGATTGCTCAGACAATAAAATCTTCATTTAAATCTAGGCTAAGTATATTCAAATTTTTATATGATACATAGAATATGTTTTTTAAATATCAGAATTGGGAAGGTAAAAGCACGTGGTAAAAATTCAAATATTAAGTCTTATTTACACTGTAGTGGGGTAAAGAATTTTTAAATGGAGAATATAAAACAGTACAAAAATTGTTTTTGGCAAATATATGCATTGGGAAACATACCCCACATCGTACCATGGTCTAATTATATCTCAGCTCTGCCTTTGGGAGCCTGGAAATTGCCAAGGTAGTGAAAGAAAAACTGTAGGTTATTAAGGGAATCCAAAAGGTGTCCTTCATTCAAGGAAAATGAGGAGCTGACAAACTTTTGGACTAAAGTCTCAAATGACGGGGAGAAAATCAAATGGATTTTGATGTCAGGTTTCATTTTTTTGATTTTTTTAGAAATGTCTATCAAGTGTGATTATACAAAGCAGCTTTAAAAATATAACTATCTCTTTGAAAATTGTTCTTTTAAGTGGAAATGCTGTAAACATAAGACTGCACATTTTCAGTATTCAAAAAATCAAATATTTTAAATGTTTGAATTATTTTGTTAATTATGTTCTGTAGAAAATCATGGTTGACGTTGGTTCTCATTTTGCTCAAAATTTTCCCTCATATCAGGAGTTTGTTGTACACAGTTTCATGAAACAAGAAATAGTTAATTTGCTGTGACCTTCAAGTCCATTGCTAGCTGGAAGTAAATCTACATATATAAAAGTAAAACAATAAACATGGAAACTTCCCAATAGTCTTTTCCTATAATGTGTATTCTTGCATTTATGTCAGTAAATTCTTGACATTTCCCAAACTGTTGTTTTAAATCTTAAATACCTTAATTTTTAATTCTCAGTTAAAATCTTTAAGGATTCCTAAAATTTGTAACATCTCAAACAGATGTTTCTCATTAAAACTTTTTTATAGTATTTGCTTTTCTTTTAAGCTTTGTACAGGGACATTGTAGGCTAACAGACATTTAACTCCTTATTTCTCCTCCATTCATTGATTCTTAGGTGTGCTAAGTTTAAAATAATTTAGACTCATGTATTAAAGTGTTCTGCTCTCATAGGGCCTTCACATGTGCCCTCAGTCTTTGACCTGGCCTGCTTTCTTCTGACCTTGAGTTCCCCCAGTAGGTAGTAAAAGTATCTCGTTTTCTTTATGATAAGATCTGTCTTTCCATCAATCAAGTGGGCAATTTAAAAATTCTCTTAGTTCATCTGAATCCCATTATGACCTTTTATTTCCCACAAGAAGCTCAAGACATCCAGGTCATTGTTCATCTCAACTCCCTAATTCCTGTCATGAATTATCAGTGCTTTGAAAGTTACAGAAGACAACACAACATACAAACAAATATAAATTATTTTAGAATTACCCTCATTTAAGAAAACCAAAACATAAGTTGTAAATATGGAGAAATTTTTTCTAGTAAAAATTTTTTTTAATTTGAGAAGGAATTCTTGTAGGACTGAAGTATCAAATGACTTCAGTAAGATAAAGCTCTTCAATTTCTAAAACTCAGAATTACATTGAATTTTGAGCCATTTATCTATTGTATGAATTGAGGCAATACTGCAGATTCAAATAGTGAACTTCAGTAATCATAGATCCTTGGGTGATGTTTGTTGGCAGACCCATGACAGATGACAGGAAGCATTCCATGCTGAGAACCATTTCACCACAGCTAGCTGTGAGCAAGTCATTAGCTTCTGAATTTCAGATTTCTCAACCATAAAATAATACCAGTTTCTTGCAGGAATTAAGTTAGTTAATGGACGTGGAGGTGTAAACTTCCAGGTTTTGCAGAGTAAAGCAGTGTTTTCTATTACGGGCAATTAGAGCACTTTATCACCACTCACAGAAGACGTCAATGGAGGACTCAAATTCAGCTTTTGAAGTTATTGTTAGAGTATGTATATTTTTAGCAAAAGAATAACGAATAGGATGGGTCTAATATTTTAATTTGTTTCAAAATTTTCTCCTAGCTCCTATGAAAGTCTTAGAGCAGAAGTCTTAGTGTGATGGTAAGCTTGAATATTAAAATGTCATCAATCATGTGAGTTGAAGATAAAAAAACAAGACTCCAGAGGTTATGGGTTTTACTGCATTTGGATATATTTAGGAACAATTGTAGTTATTCTAACTTAACAATTATTTTATTTAATAGTATTAAATCACTGCATCTCATGGCAAACTAAGATGTAGCATCCCTTTTTTGAAAATACAAATGTGCAGTCAGATCCACTAACCAAGATTATGTCTGCGGGCCACCAGTCCCTTCTACACAGGTCCATTGTCTATTCCGTTAGCAGAGTGATCTCCATTTAAAAAAGTCAGATTTTGTTCTCTGTAGTTTGTGGTCCTTCTCTAACCCTCCGGTTAGTAAGAGTGGTTTGGGGCACAGGCTTGGGAGTTAAAGCACCTGAATTTGGGCCTACCACTTCAAGTCATGTCATCTCTCTGACTCTCAAACTTCCCTAATTGACAAACTAGAGCAGGTCCAGTATTTCCATCTAGGAGGACTCAGGGTAAAGTCCAATTAAAGGAAGTGTGAGACTCTGTTAAAACTGTGTATTGGCTTAGTAAGCACATGATTTTTCTCAGAGTGACTGTGAGTCTTGACCATTCATGAAGAAGGCAGCGAGTATCATCGCTAATGATGAAGTACCCGAATATGGAAATGGTGTTCTCTCTTTAAAAATGAGAGCAATTGTCACTTTGATATCGTTTACTCTCAAGTTCCAATAAGCTTTCTTTAGCAAGAGAGCAAAGACTAGAGTAAAAATTAGTCCACCCAGATTGCCTGTTCAACTGGCACTCCAGGGAAAGATTGAGGATTGGCCCTTACCCAACTCATCCTCAATCACACAGTTTGGCAACTCTGGGCTTTCCCACTACTATTCTGTCTGCATAGCCTGCCTTACCTCCGACATGGCAAATATATATACATTCTTCAAGACCTGTCCCAACATGCATATGTTTGGTCTTCCTCACAATATTGCCACCTTGGGCTATCTGTACATATCTCTCTTCCCCCATTAGACTAAATTATCTGGTGGACAAATCTTGTTTATAGATGTTCAGTTGATAGAGGGCATAGTATGTTCCTAACTGTGATAATTATTAAGTGGAGAAATTTGCTCAATATCTGAAGTACCGATCTATTTATTGTGATTTCATTTCGTCCCTGACATTACTGAGTACATATTTTAAAGGCTTTGAAAGTAAATTTGCCTTATGAATGTGCATTAAAAATAGATAAAAATTTAACATACAGTAATATTCTAAATTCAGTATCATTCAAAATAGCAACATTTCATTTATAATTTCTGGAAACTTTCATTGTAAAGAGGTGCATATTCTAAATATAAGTAATACCAAAGTGTCTGTGTTATTTTAATATGTATAGAGCTTACAATGAGATGAAAAGTGCTAAGAGTAGCTACTTTCTTTGGTGCTAGTGAAATTGTTGGAACTCTGGAAACTGCTTTCATACTATAATTATTAGCAAATACAAAATTTAGCTTCAGGTTGTAGAGTAGTCCTACCAGCCCTTTTTGCCCTCAAAGTGAGACAGCCTAAAACCAGGGCAGAGGGAAGACAGCCTCTTGCCTTAGATAATAGCCATATTCTCCCTTTCCAGTCAATGGACCTACATTCTCTCCAGATTCTGAGACACTTACGTTCACTTGAAGTTGTTACACCTGTTTGTTTCCACATTTACACTGGTGTCTCTGTGAACTTGAATTTTGACCTAGTCAGCCTTCTGTCTCCCCTGTCTGTTTCCACAACTACATTGGATCTGGAAGGTAATGGTTTGTCAGAATAAGATGCTACCTTATATTCTGCAGTTTGGGCCTTGTCACAGTGTGATGTTGGGATTTACCCCTAAAATTCAAGTTACTGTGTCATCTTCTCTTTGAAGGGCATCTTTTCTTGGACTCTCTTGATCCACCCTTTTCTTAAGCTGTCCATAACCCATAGGAAAATTAAAATATATTCATTTCAATACATTAAAATAAAACTAAAACTAAAATAATTGATTTTTAGTAAAAATAACTAGACAGTAGACTTCAGGGATCAGGGATATTCTATAGTAAATCATTTGTAGCTGTATTTCCACAACTGTAATGTTGTTTTGTTAATATAATTTCAAATACAGAAAAGCCAGTCTTGGAAAAGGTCAAGATCAAAATCATTCCATGAAAATGAGTTTATCAAAAAAAGAAAAAGGAAACAACATTCTAATGATATACGTGAAAGTGTTCATTTCAGTTGCTTTGATAAGGCTTTGACATTGCTACATTGTTGTAAATAGAAAATAATGTTTATCATTCACAATTAATAGAAGTATAAAGAAACAGGAAAACATAACCCATACCAATGGAAACAGACCCAAAGATAATTGAGATGTTCAAATTGGTAAACAAGGACTTTAAAATAACTATATAATAAATACATTAAAGAGTCTACAGAAAAAGATAGAGGGAATTTAAGGAAATAAATGGAAATTATAAAAATAACCAAATGGAAATATTAAAACTAAAGAAAACAGTAACTAAAATAAAAAAAATGGATGGTATTAATGAAGAATGGAAGACCTTAAAAATAAGTAAAATATTATCCAAAATAAAGCAGAGGTTTTTCTCTTAACAGAGACTCAAAGACCTGTGAGACAGAACAAAAGAAAGAGAATAGAGTAGAAAAATAACTGAAGATGGCTGAAGTTTTCCCAGATTTGATCAAAAATATCAACTCATTCAGAACAGCAGTATACCCAAAGCTGGATAAATAAAAAGAAAACCATATGTATGCCCTTAATAGTCAAACAGATAAAAAGCCAAGATAAATTCTTAAAAACAGCCACAGGGTGGGGGTGGGGGGGAGTCACATTAGTAGGAAACAGTGTGACAGCTGACATTTTATTAGAAACAATGAAGGCCCGGAGAAAATGAAACAGCATCTTTGAGGTACTAAGGGGATGGGAGGGCCCTGTTGAATTTAGGATCAATATGAAAGAAAATATTCAAAATTGAAGGCAAACGTTTTCAGATAAAAAACAGAATTTGTCCACCAGTAACCCATACTGGAGGAATGCTGAAGGAAATGCTTGAAGAATTACCAGATGGAAATTCATATTTATGGGAAGAAATGTCTGGAAGTGGTGAGTAGACTATGTGGATAAATATAAAAAGTTTTCTTAGAAAAAAATATTAAACTTATTCTTTCTTAGAAAAAAGCATTCAAAATGAATGACAATGTGCTGTGAGGTTTGAAACATGGGAATTAAATATATGACAATAGACAATGGATAAGGAGGGTGTATGTGAAATTATATTGCTATAAAGTTCTTTATATGAATGAGTATGATATTAATGCAAAAGACTGATATGTTTAGAATTTATATTATGTGGTGAGCATTTAGTAATGTATATAATTGATGAATCACTAAGTTGCCATCTGAAACATAATAATATTGTATACAAACTATATTTCAATTTTGAAAAATGGAAAACATTTTAAAGAATGTATATTATAAATCCTATAGGAACCACAGAAAAAGAACAAAAAAGGCATAACTAGAAGCCAACAAAAGAGATAAAGAGAAATAATAAATAACATTATCATCACTCCACTCCCCTCCAAAAAAAGTAAAGGCAGGAAAAGAAGGAAAAAGAACAAAGAACAGGGAGAATAGAAAACACAGAAAGATTGTAGATTTAAACCCAACCACATCAATAATTAAGTTAAATGTAATGGACTAAACTCATTTATAATAAGGCAGAGATTGTAAAATAGGACAAAAAAAGAAAGAGCCACCTATATGCCTTTCCCAAGAGACACACTTTAAATATAAAGGCAAGTCATAAGTAAAAAGATGGAAAATGATACCCCATGCAGTCACCTAGCATAAGAAATTTAGCTTGTTTATATTAACATAAGATGACTGACACAGAACACTATACACAACAAATGCACATGGAATGGTCTCTGAGATAAACCAAATGCTTGTCCTAGTTAAGTTTCAGTAAATTGCAAAGGATGTCATCATACAGAATATGCTCACTCATAACCAGATAATTAAATGAGAAATAAAGAGCAAGATATCTAGAAAATTGACAAGAGTTGGAGAAAACTGCTTGAAAATGTGTGGGGTGAAGCTGACATCTCCACTTATGACTTGAAATTTTGATTTTAGAATAAAAAAGTTTAAAATATTTTAAGCATTCTCCTTAAGAAGCTAATAAAAGAAGAGCAGATTAAATGCAAAGGAAGTTTTAAAAAAATAGAAATCAGTAAAACAGAAAATACAGAAAAAACAACAAAGTGAAAGTAGAGTTTTTTTGAAAAGTCTCCTAAAATAATAAATTAGCAAGAATAACTGTATTAGCTTTTTAGGGCTTCCATAACAAAATACCACAGATTTGTTGGCTTAAACAACAGAAATTAATTTTCTTATGGTTCTGGAGACTGGAAGTCCAAAATCAAGGTGCCAGCAGGGTTAGTTTCCTCTGAGACCTGTGTTGTTGGCTTGCAGGTGGCCACTCTCCTGCTGCCTCTCGACATGGTCTTTATTCCATATACCCTGGTCTCTCTCTGTGTTCTAATCTCTCCCAGAGATAAAAGGAAATTTTTGGCTCCATGAAGGCAATAAAGAAAGCGCACTATGTTGTATCTCTTTTGTGAATTACAACTAAATCTCTTGAGAAAATTCATGAAACTATCTGAGAGTTTTGAAAATAAAAACAGGTTGTTTGTGGAATGAAGTCAGAAGCTGAAAAAGCAATCTATAAAGGAGTGAATTTCCTGCGTTTCTTTTGCCTCATCCCTATGTCCCCAAGGGCAGGTCCAGGTATAGAAATGTGTGGTCATGAGGATGGCTAGCCTCCAAGATAACTTTGTTTTTCTGTCTAAAGGAACCATGAAAATGAAATCTTGCAGGCCAGAAAGTGTAACAGGAGTTCTGGAAAGGAGAAATCTGGGGGAGGGGATACCTAATTCAGAGTAACACTTAGGCTTACCCCCTGAGTTATTTATGGACAAGAAAAATCTAAAACATTATAACCTTTAACATTTAGACCATTGCTCAAGTTTCATACTAACCCCTGAGGAACACACATGCACAACAGACCCAAAGCAATATAGCAAAGGCTCTATGACCTGAACTAAGTTTAAACCACAACCCAAATCTCAGACCAATCCTGAGTGATAGATCTGTGGAAAAATCCAAAGAAAATAGCAAAGGCTTTGACAACAGGACTGAGATTGGAAGCACTGCTCACAGAAGGCAAGACAGAACTTTTGGTTTGAGCTTAAACTGGGTTGATTAATTGGTTAAGAAAAAATAAATAACATCCTCCATAGGATTTTAAGAGAACCCACAGTCTATACAGTATCACAGCCATAGTTTCCAGGAAAGAATCCAAAATTACTTGGTGTAGTGGTAAGACGGGTATTGGCAAAGGAATAAGCACACTAATCAATGGAACAGAAGAGAGAGCCTCAAAATAGCATCACACAAGTACGGCCAACTGATATTTGACAAACTTGCAAAATCAATTCAATGGAGAGAGGATAGTCTTTTCAACAATGATGCTGGAGCAATTGGATATCCATAAGCAAAAGAATAAGCCTAGACCTAAAACTCACACCTTATGCAAGAATTAACTCAGAGTGAGCCATAGATTTAAATTCAAAGCATAAAACTGTGAAACTAATAGAAGATAACACAGAAAAAAACCATAACAATTCCAAATGCTGGTGACGATACAAAAAAACTAGATCTTGTACATTGCTGATAGGAATATAAAATAATACAGCCACTCTGGTAAAAAATTTGGCATTTTCTTTAAAATAAAAACTATATATATATTTATCATACAACCCAGCAATCACTCTTCACATTTATTCCAGAGAAGTGAAAACTTAAGTCTTCATAAACCCTGGACATGATTGTTTATAGCTTTATTTGTAATAGATTCAATTTGGAAACAGCCAAAATGTCTCTCAAGAGGTGAATGGTTAAACAAAGTGACATATCGATACTCTGGAATTCTACTCAGCAATAAAAATGAAAAAAAATTATATATACAACAATTTCATTGGCTTTCAAGGGTATTGTACTGAGTTAACAAAAAAAATCAAATTAAAAAAGTTACATACTTTAATGATTCCACACATACAAAATTCTTGAAATGACAAAATTATAGAAATGGAAAGCAGATTAGTGGTTTCCAGAGGTTGGGGGATGGTGAGGGTAGGGAGGTGTGATTATAAGAGTAGCACAAGAGAGATATTTGTAGTGATGGAATAGTTTGGTATTTCAATTGGAGTGGTCATTACACAAAGCTACACATGTGATTAAATGCTATAGAACTATACACACACGTCATTTTCTAGTTTGGTATCCTATAATTGTATAAGATGTAACCATTGGGGTAAAAGGGATGAAAAACACATAGTGCCTTTCTATACTATCTTTGCAACTTTTTGTGATTCTATATTTCAAAGTTAAGATTTTTTAATTATATAATCACTGGATGGGCTCAATAGCATAATAGAGATGTAAGAGAAAGAAGTCTTTGAACCTGAAGAGTGATAAAAAGAAATTATATAATCAGAAGAACAGAGAGGGGAAAAGATTTTTAAAAGAAAGAAAACAGAACATCACAGATCTATGGAACAATATTTAAAAAATCTAACTTATTTGTCATTCGGACACCAGGAGAAGATATAAAAGAGATTGAGGCCAGAAAAATTATTTGAAGAAATAATGCCCCCAAATCTCAAATTTAGTAAGACATAAATTTACAGATATAAGAAGCTTAATGAACCCTAAACAAGGTAAATTCAGAGTAATATTTAGACACATTAAAATGAAACCACTGAAAGCTACCAGGAAAAAAAAGACTTAAAAATCTTAATATAACTAGAGAAAAATGAAATATTACATATGGGGAAACAATGATATGGGTAATCTTGGATTTCTCGTGATTATGTTCACTAAGATTTTTCTAAAACTTTTTTAACAAACATGAAATAGGAGGAAATTCCCTTATCTTGTTAAGGGTTTAATAGCAAAAACTTAAAGCAAACTTTTTACTTAACAGAAAAAATTTAGAAGCATTCACTTTAAGATCAGGAGAACACAACGTTGTTCATATTCATTGGTATTGTTTTACATGATTCTGTATGTAATCTATATAGGATTCATCTATATAGATCATGATATAGATCTAGATTCATCTATATAGATTCATGATATGGATCATCTATATAGGAAACAGAATCAATAAGCAAACTATTAGCATGAATGACAGTATTCAGAAAAAGCACCAAATATAAGATGAATTGATACAAATAAGTGGCATTTCTCTTTGAGTAATAATTGAAAATATTATTTAAACAAAATTAAGAATTTAATTTATTAAATAATATAGAAATTATCTATGAAAAAGTATTTTAAACTCTATTAAAATGCCAGGGAAATATTTGAAGAAGTAGAACAATATCTGTTATGTTAAGTGAGATAACATTATTATAAAAATATCTATTCTCCCCAAGTTTATCCATAAATTCCATGCAATCTCAATCAAAATTCCGGCTACACATATATGTATATCTAATTTATAATATATAATATATGTATATATAATTTCGGGGGAAACTCAACAGTTAAAAGTTATTTGAAAAAACAAAGGTCCAAAGCTATCTACTTTTTTCAGTTGTCAAAGGAGAGCCAAGCGGGAGAAACAGGCGTTAAGGCACGCCACAAAGCCATGGAAATAAAACAGTAGCGTACAAGAACAGATGAATCGTCAATGGAACTCAGTGGAGAGGTCAGCGATACACCCATATATATTTGAGACTTATTAACACATGGAAACAGAGAAAGGGTGAACTTTTTCATGGGTGGTTTTGGGAAACCTGGAGCACCAAACAGAGAAAAGTAAAAACATTTTCCTTCCTAACATGACAGTTGAATGTGGACCCTAAATGCGTTAAAAACTAAATGTGCAAAGTAAACTCACAGAGATAACAGAATATATGTAGAAGAATACCTTTGTGACTCACAGCCTTAGGGACATCCTTGACTATCTTTAGTAGGTAAAGGTGGCTGTAGGTACTGCAAAGAAAAGGGACCCAGGATTAAAGATAGCCCACATTTAAAGACAAAGAACAGACGACCATCACAGCTGTCCCACTACATCTTCTGTGCCAGGAATCTGCTCTTCACTGTCCTCAGATATTCTTGAATACGCTGGGTGAAATAATTACCGCTGTCAGTTGGCACCCCGTCACCTTTTGGGTAGACACCAGAGCCATGTATTCTATCCGCAACATCTCACAATTCCCCGTGACAATCCCCAAGTGCACAAGTCATCTTTGTGGTAGGATTAGATAATTCACCACACCATTTACAAGTGATACATTATTCATAGTGAAGTGCTCAAAGTTGCCTTGAAAAGGGAGGTAAGAACTGTGTCCCACACCCCCTTTCTTTCTAATCGCTGAGAAATAAGTGCAGTGCCGTGCCTGTTGCAATACTGGCACCTATAAAGATGGGGCTTTCGCTGTGGGTCTGGCTAATGGTAGAGGCAGGCTTAAAAAGCAGGCAACTGGGAAACAGGACTGGTGGGAGGAGGAAATAACAACAAAAATTCCTGTATTTAAAACCTTTTTTTTTTTTTCCTCTTGCTTATCCTTTTGGCTGCAGAGTGGATAACAGTGCTCAGTCCTGAGGGCTGGAGGTTGGGGAATTGGGAAAAGCTGGAAGGAGAAAGAAGTTAGGGAAAGTACAGGTGATAAATTGAGAAAAAGAGCTTCTTAAATATATTTGTGGGCTCAAGAGCTGTTGATTTACCCCATCTCTTCATTTTTGTTTTTGGTAGTTTGAATTGAAATGAAAATGGACAAGCGAGAAAATGAATTTAAAAACTACAAGACTGAAACCAGTGTGATTCAGTGACTATGAGCAAACAACATGATTTTCAGATCCTGATCTAGGGGAAAAGTGACTTTCTCAGCAAACAGATAAAGTTTATTACCACAAGAACATAAAGGGTTTTATGAATATATATAAGAATGAGAATTTATGGATTATTATCTGAAACAGGGAAGTTAAGAAGAGACACTGGTTTGGTGAAAAGAAGCCATGAGATTGTTTGGCATTTTAAAAAATATGTGGAGTCAATGGCATATCCAAGGGAAATGCTTAGCAGGTAGTTGAAAATGTTCTTGAGTCCTGCCCTCGAAAACAAGTAAGAAACCAGAGAACTCAGAGTCATCTGCACAGTGAAGACCCTATAGTCAATACAATTTCTTAAGAGAGAAGGAGAGTAGGAAAGAAAAAGAGAACTTTGGGGATGACTGTCTTTTCTGTGGCAGGAATAAGAGCAACAGAGAAGGATGTAGTTAGAAAATGAGAGAAAATCGGAAGAATGAGGTATTCTAGAAAAGAATTTCAAAAAGGAAGAAAAGAGTTTGTAAAAGAGGGGAGTCATATTATAGAATACAAGTCATGCAGAACAAACAATGAATATCTGAGGGGGAAAAGTCCCCAGATTGATCAGTTAGAAGGTCATCACCCATACTACCAGGGGGCAGACCCTGTAGGTTGGTGAGTACTAAAGTCACTTTGCAAGGCATTAAGTGAGGCAGTGGTGAGGGGTGCTTGGTAAAGTAGAGGTAGGGACATCATAGTTTGAAACCTGGAAGAGTCTGATTTGATCCCATTAGCAGTGATGCTGAGGCAGCATGGGGTGTTGAAAAGACTCAAGTGGAAGCTAATACAACAAGGTATAAAAGTAAGGCATGAACATAGACAGAAACTATAAGGAAGCAGAAAAACTAAACCAACAATATAATGAAGTGGTAGAAATGTGGGTATTTTGGTTTGTTTTGGTGTTTCTGCAATTGGTGTAGTTTTTTTGGTAACACTAATTTAAAAAATGTAAAGTCACTAAGCTTGTAATACAGTACAGACATACCTCAGAGATACCACAGGTTAGGGTCCAGAACACTGCAATAAAGTGACTACCACAAAAAAGTGAGTCAAATGAATTTTTTCATTTCCCAAAGCATATGGAAATTGTGTTTACACTATCCTATAGTCTATTAAGTGTGGAATAGCATTGTCTAAAAAAAAGTACACACCTTAATTTAAAACTATTGCTAAGAAATACTAACCATCATCTAAGCTTTTACTGAGTTGTAATCACTGATCACAGATCACCATATCAAATTTAATAATTTAAAAGTTTGAAATATTGTAAGAATCACCAAAATGTAACACAGAGATGCGAACTGAGAAAATGCTATTGGGAAAATGGTGGTGCCAATAGACTTCCTCAATGCTCAAAACCATCAATTTGTAAAAAACAGTATCTGTGAAGTTCAATAAAATATAGCATGCCTGTAATTTATTTATTTATTTATTTTCTAATTTTTTTATTAAGGTATCATTGATATACACTCTTACGAAGGTTTCACATGAAAAACATTGCGGTTACCACATTCACCCATATTATCAAGTCCCTCCCCCCACACCCCATTGCAGTCACTGTCCATCAGAGTCACTGCTTGTCTTCTCTGTGCTATACTGCCTTCCCCATGTCCCCCCTATATTATGTGTGCCAATCATAATGCCCCTTAATCCCCTTCTCCCTCCCTCCCCACCCACCCTCCCCAGTCCCTTTCCCTTTTGGTAACTGTTAGTCCATTCTTGGGTTCTGTGAGTCTGCTGCTATTTTGTTCCTTCAGTTTTTCCTTTGTTGTTATACTCCATAGATGAGTGAACTCATTTTGTACTTGTCTTTCTCCACTGGGGTTATTTCACTGCACATAATGCCGTTTAGCTCCATCCATATTGTTGCAAAGGGTAGGATTTGTTTTCTTCTACGGCTGAATAATATTCCGTCATGTATATGTACCACCTCTTCTTTATCCATTCATCTACTGATGGACACTTAGGTTGTTTCTATATCTTGCATGCCTGTAATTTCTAAAAGAAAATATTAAATGTCAGGCATATCATCATAGTCACAAAAATTATCTACTATTAAGCAAGGTAACCAAGTCTTGGTCTTAGAATCTACATTGTTTTCATTGATCTCAAAAAGAATTCTGAGTTGTTACTCAAGTTTTATTTCAAAGATTTGAGACATTTACTTCTGGCATAGAGTTCTTTTCACAATGGCCAGGTATTTTTATAGTCAAAGTCCTAAAAATGTGAATCTCATCCTAGTAGCAGCATTCACTTGCTCACTCACTCAAGAAATACTTCTTGAGGGAAGGAATTAGTTATCTGGGAAAAGATGTATGGTGGCAGGTACATCGGCCCTCACTTCTACAAGACTTATCCCAATCCTCTCTGTGGATGCAGATTGCCCAGTGTGTATACTCCAAGCCATTATTTTGTTTTCCTTTGCTTGAATTCTTGTCTTGATAACTTTCTCAGCACCTTTGTTCCTCTATGATCGAGGACAAGAATCCATATAACCTAAATGAATGTTTGTTGAAGCCTAGGATACATGTGCCACCTGCCAGAAGTATAACTATTAATACACGAGGGTCTTTCCACTAAAGAACTTTCAATACCATAGGGAGACTGAAAATAACCTTATAATTAAAGGGAATATATGTTATTCCACATCAGGAAACGTATTGAGTGTGATGACAGACCTAAAGTTCTTTCTTTCTAAACAACTAATCAGTCTGAAAGGAAGGTTCCAAGCAATAAGATGTTCAGGAAATAGGAAGACACAGTCCTCAAGTTTTACCAGATTTTTCATGGCGCAACGTCACTTCTGAAATACAGATGAAGCAGGAGCACAAGCTTTACAGTGAAAATATCCCGAACTGGGATTCTGGCTTCACTAGCTAGAGGACCTTTAGTAAGTGAATTAATCTCTTTGAAGCTGAGTTTCCACATCTGTAAGACAGAAACAGTAATGCTCAATTCACAGGATTTTTTGCAAAGGTTAAGTGAGACAGTAAATACAGTTAGTATAGAACTTCCTACACAATAGCTCCATAAACGGTAACAATTACCTCTCTTCAGATTTAGAGGAGGACTTATAAGAAAACGTAGTCTGGATGCTGCTTTGTGTGGACCACCTCTCTCCTGATTTTTTCAGTTGGGAAATATTGAGCTAAACCAACATGATTTCCTACCTTTGTTAGTGGTGTTATGGGATATGTTTTTTAACTCTAAAACACATATGGGATATGGGATATGTGTTTTAACTCTAAAACACAATTTGAAGCGTCTCAGAAAGCATCTGGACATTGACATGTGAACTGTGATGAGACAGGCCTAACCAGGAAGGATGGGCGTATGAAACTATACGTGGCCATTTGATGAAAGAGCAGTAGGTTAACAAGTGGGAAGAACTGGACAGAAGAGAACAGATTAAACTGAGGCCACAGGAAGAAGTCTAGACAGGGAGATGGCATTTGATAACCAAGAACAAATTAATATAGAAAAGATGACATTAATATTCAGGGTGGATAACTGACTTCAAGAAGATCCAACCAGAGGAACTGGACATTCAGCCATGTGGGCAAAGCCCCTAGATACCTGGACCTAGGAGTAGGCACGCCACCTCTGAGATCCAGGGAGGGGGACATGACATGAGGCTGGGGCTCAGTGACTCTCAGTGTGAGGAAAGGTGTGGGCATTCATTAAGAATAATCCTAGAGAACTGGATAACTAACAGGTCACAAGCCAGGGTTTCAGACACTGGAGAACAAAGCAGTGTTCTAACTAAAGGAACTGATGCTTAGACATAAGAGTTCCTCCACCTCAGCACTATTGACATTTTGATCAGATAATTCTTTGCTGCAGGAGTTGCCATGTGTGTTGTGAAATATTTAGCAGCTCCAGGCTCAACCCACTAGATGCCATTAGTATCCTCCCCAAGCTGTGACAATCTAAAATGTCTCCAGGCAATGCCAAGTGTCCCAGGGCGGGGAGGGCGAGAAGATGGGAGAGGGGAAAATCAACTGGGCTAGAGCATGCCTGGTGAGAGAGCACTGCTCCAAAGGTGGAGGCAGGAGTTAAGAGGGTCTCAGGGTTGAGTTGATCTGGAATAGGTAATGACTGACAGTGGCCTAGGAAGGCAGTATAGTGAGAATTCTGCCCACCTCCCTGTTCCTTTCATCACTGCTACCATAGCCTGTGCTGCCTTCTTTCAGCATGCTTTTGCCTCCAAAGAACTGCCCTAGGGCTTCTGTAGTTTCTTTGCCCTGATGTGCACGGAGAGCCAAAGGACTGGGGCGAGCCCTTGGCCCACCGGGTATGTGTAGGAGAGCTCCCTTGTCTACAGGGCCCCTTAACGTCCCCACCCCCCACTTGTGTTTCACCCCCCTTAACCTTCCCCACTCCGGGGCTTTGCCTGCTTGGCTTACTCTGCTTCTCTCCTTCCCCCACCTGCTATGGGTTTCTTCTGGGAACACTTCTTTAATAAGTTATTTGCACAGAAATCTCTCCTTAGGTCTGCTCCCAGGGAACCCAGCTTAATAGAGCCAGTAAGGCTGGGTCTAAGGACAGAGTCAAGTGTGAGAAACATGCCCAGAATGAAGACTTTGAATGATAAGCCTGGTCTGAAGGTTTCCAGTGTGAGCCACGGCAATGAGAGAGGTGATTTAAAGGAGCTGGGGACTAGACAGTGCGGTCTTGGGGTGAGGAACAAGACTGAAAGCAAAAATAAAGCCCAAGGCCTTAAGGTGGTATGAAAACAACAGAACCACTAGAAGAAATACCTCTAAAGGGATTTGTTAATATTAAATAGCTCCAGAGAGTTCATCACCACAAAATGAGGAGTCTATAATCATCCAGACTCTGAAAGTGCTGGGGTGGAATATTTCAGTCTCTAATTCTGTAACATAGAAAGAACCTGGCAAATCTGTACACTGCCCCCTCCTCCCATTGCTGGTTAAAACATTCTGTGAGCTGCCAGTAGTGGAGGACATCTATCAGGGCCAACCGGCTCCTGCTTTTTCATAGCAGTAGCTAATTGATCCAACAGTTTAGGGAAGGACCAGCTGAGAGAAGTTTATGGTAAAGATGGTTGTCTTGCTGGGGAAAAAAAGGGCAATAACTTCATCATTGTTGTTGCCATTCCGCACATAGGGACCAAACTTTGAAGAAATTAAGAAGAAATATAAGGATCATTTTCTGTTCTTACAGCAATTATACTAAAGACAGAAAATAACATTTAAAAAATAATTCATAGGAAATGCATAAGCAACTTATTCTTCTATCTAGGAACATAGTGTTTGAAATAGTAAATTACAGGTTCTCTACTCACAATTTATCTTTTGTAATCATTTTTTTTTGTTTGTTTTCTTCAGTCAATATGTAATTTAGGACAGCCAGCAACTTATAATTTTTAATGCTAAAAATTAAAGCTTGAGGAATTGAGAACATGTTTTAGAAATACATAGACAGCATGTACCAACAGGCATTAAAGGCTAGTCATCTCTGGACTGAGTGAAAAAATTCTTTGAAAAAGAAAACTGTAAAAATGAATTAATTTCAGGAAAAGTAATTCAAAGAGAATTAATGATGACAAAGGGAAAAATAATAGAGTGAGAATAAGGAAAAATAACTCTGGGCAACCAGATGATTGGTGATGAAGGTAAGGTATGTAGAGGACCAGCTCCTTTTTGGGGAGCAGTGTTAGGTACCAATGAGGCTTCCAGGGAAAGACATCCAGTAGGCAGTGGAATATTCATGTCTGGATCTCACACGACAGCTCTGGAGTTGTAAGTTTGTCTGTAATGGATTAATGTCATGATTTGCAGAGATATCCAGGTAACAATTTCTTATTTTACTCCCATAGCACTAAATTTAGGGATGTTCTTGAGGAGGCTGTGTTAGTCCAGAGAATCTGAGAACAAAAGATTTGTTCATGACTGAATATCCTCTGCACTGCACCTTGTACATGCATCTGTAACTATCCTGCTGTACATGCAATTGTCTAACTCTTGAGATTGATAAGCTGCCTTGCCTAGGTGAGGCCATCTCTAGAGAAGGCTATGTATAGGACCAGTGTAGCTACACACACACACACACACACACACACACACACACACACACACACACAGCTAGGACTAGACTAGAAGGAGAAGTGACATTTCCAGAAGGTTTGATGTTATGTATTCCAGGAGGTCTGAGTATTTGGAAGATTTAGAAGCTTAGCTAATATTACGACTACATTCCTTTCTGTATCTCTTAGACAAGTAAACCCAAGAGGGTCTCTGTTGTGGTATTTCTGTTAATCTTGACACTATTGGTATCTGTCAGGTTATGCAGTGTGATACAGATTGGTAGTAATTGAAATCATTGGTGTGTGTAAGACCATTCTGGGGAATATAATAAGAGGGAAAGAGAGCAGAGAATAAAATTCTGGAAAACACTAATGTCTAAGGAATGGGTGGAAGGGAGAAAAGTTCAAGCAAGGAGTAAATGAATGATGGTGAAATCTGAGGGACTGAACAACTATAAAGGCAGATTGAGCAATGTTTGTGTTTCATCTTTAAACTGAGAGATACTTCAGAATATTAGACAAGTTTTCTTGTTACACATAAATACATATTCATTGTTAAATAACATTTCTAAAAGATCCATAACAAAAACTCAGTAAAAGATATGGGTTTTCTCATTTTCAACTGAAACTTAAAACTTGCTGATAATCAAGTCTACTTGGAAGTTAAAAGACAGCCTGAGTGATGACTGCAGAAAAAGTTATCTTTTCCTACTACTTATTATTTACTCAATACTTAATATGTACCACGCATTATGTTTTACCTGATATATCTCATTTAAATATTAGAACTACCTAATGAGGAAGCCACTTATATTTCCCCCTTTAAAATATGTGGACACTGAAGATAAGAGAGGTTAGGCAATATGCTAGATTCATCCAGTTAGTGACTAATAGGACCGAGGTTCAGATTTAGGGCTTTTTGACTTCAGCGCCTGATGCTTAACTTCCATTTGATCATGCTGTGAAAGCAATTTTTTTTTTAAAGCAGGCATTTACTAACGCAATTCTCAATAAAGGCATATTTTGTAACCACAGAAGGCCAATTTACAGTCATACCAACATAAGTGTTCACAGGTGTTCTACAATTTTGAAAGTACATCTTGAGGTACTTGAGAACAATACTATGTATTTGAATAATTTGTTACTAAAAAATTATTTTGTCTTTCAGAATGATAATTCCTGAGTTGAGGAGATTTAACTTGTAGAATCAAAAATTATTTTGACTTCTGTTAATTTTCTTGGCTTTGGCATAAAGCCACGGATTGTTTCTGGAGCAGTACAATATCTCCAGATATATGTATGCAGAAAACTGTTTTTGTTTCTTCAAGAAATTCGCAGAATGCTAGAATAAATGTAATTGCTAACCTGTAAGAAAATTTTGGCTTTTCAAACTGTTACAAGTTTTGTTTTTAATTAATAAATTTCAATTGCATTCTCTCAACAATACGTAATAGAAGTGTAAAAGATTCTAAGGAAGGTGATTTTGAGTCAGTCATGCTAGTTAATAATACAAAAAGTTAAATTTCAAAAGAAAAATTGGCTACATGGGGAAAGGCACTGGCAGGAACTTGATTCTAGATTACTGGGCCAATTAATAGAGAATCATTTTTAAAAGCTCCCTGGGACCACAGGAATGTCTGCCATATATTTCACATAAAGTTTTTATTTTTTGCTAAATTCACAGCTTTTAATACATAAAGTTTATATCATAGAAGGGTTAAGCTTCCTGGAAGTTAATAGGCACAAAAGATCCAAACAACTGTTCCAGGAGATGCCTAGTCTTATCTCACTTGCCACCTTCATTCACCGTTGCTTTGCTTCTTCTCAGATGAAAAAAATTTTTTTAGTTTACAAAGTACTTGAGGTGCAAGGCTTTCTTATCGTATAGCCAAACATTGCCACCTACTGATAATCTTCTACCTCACCGTCTTTCATTCTGTGTCATCAGCTCAGGAGTCTGAAGGTGTTCATTGATTGCTTCATCTTTTACCTCTACCTGGCTCAGGCTTTCCCTCTACCTTTCTCTACTTCCTACTCAGTAGATGTGATATGTCTTGAGCAAAGTATAGCGACCTGGATCTTCGGGGAATAGCCGATTTTTCTGTTTACCTTTGCATTACATGTATTTGGCACTGCAGGCTTAATGGAGGCCTTTATATCGGTTTCTTATTTGAGCATCCAAGTTTTGTTTTCACTAGGCTATTCATTCATTTAACAAGTATTTATTGATTAGCTACTGTGTGTCATGCACTGTTTTAGGCGTTGGAGATTCGGCAGGGACTAAAACAGGGGAAAAAAATCACAAGGCTTCGGAAACTTTCCTGTTGGCTGCGAGACAGAAAGGCAGCGAGGAGGCGGGTCAGATCGTGCAGTGCCTGGCAGGCAAACAGAGGAATTTCGTTTTTTACTTTGGGTGAAGTGGGAAGCTAGGGGGGAGTTTGGAACAGAGGGCTGCTTTACCTTCCATTTTACAGATTAGGAAAATAAGTGACTAATCCTCCATTATCTTAGTACAACCTGAAGGGACTGCAATTTAGGTCCGGGGGGGAGGCGCGGGGCTTAACTGGAGGTAAGAGTTGATTTAAGGCCACTAGCCGAGATTCTGGGGGACGGAAGAGGGACAGGACAAAAGAATATTAATCCAAACGGAAGCAAACTGTTACAGTTTAACACAAACGTGCGCAGAGACAGGCCAAGGAGTACCCAGGACTGCGTTCACACACTTGTCAGCGAAAAGGAAACGAATCTGTAAGAAGGCGGAGCCTGAAGCCTACCGTCGCGTGGAGTCTGATACAGCTGTGCGGCCAGGGAGCGGGCCTGACCCCCTGCGTGGCCACGCCCCCATCCCCGCCCCGCCGGCGGCTCGCCGCCCGGATTGGCTACGGCGGGGACGGTGGCCGCGATGTCCGGAAGTGCTGCTGACGTGTCCCGGCTGCGCTCGGAATTGTGGGCGACTGGGCTAATGGCGTCGGCGATCCTGTGGGGCAGGGGAAGCTAGAGCCGAAGCTTCTTGTCAGGTTGGCTGGTGACGACTGGCGTGGCCGGGCCCGGCGGCAGCGGGAGGGACCTTCCCGCCTGGTAGGCTCCTCGGCCAGAGCCGGCGGAGCCCGGCGGGGCGGGGCGGTGTCGGGGAGCGCCCCGGAGAAGAGCGGGGGAGCTGCGAGGAGGCTGCTGGGTCGCTCGGGCACTCTCCGGGTTCGCAGCCCAGGCCCGGCCGGACCCCGTGGAGCCCGAGCGGCGGGCTGCGGCACGGCCGGAGGCGCCGGGAGGGAGCCGTCTGTAGCCTCAAGGAGCTGACGGTGCCGCAGTTTGCACCGCTCAGAAATTGGCTCGTATCTTGGTGGATCATGTCCGGCACCAACAGCCCCGAGGCAGTGAAGAAGCTGCTTGAGAACATGCAGAGCGACCTACGGGCCTTGTCTCTGGAATGCAAGAAGAAATTCCCACCTGTCAAGGAGGTAAGCTGCGGGCGACGTCGGGAGAAGGCGCTGTCAGCGCGCAAGGTCCTGTGGGACGCAGCCCTCCACTTCCACGTCCTGTCCAGTTGAATTTTCATTTGGCCCTCACTTCCGGATCGCTGAGTCGGTGGGTTGTCTCACAAGCGCTTTTTATAGTTTTCTTTGGAAAGGTCTGAGGAGCTTTGATTTTCTCTACTCCTTCGGGTTGAGGAACGAAGTTCGCGGAGTGAGCGAGTTCAGCCAATTCAGCTAAGAGTGACTAGTCAAGCCAGAAATGAACACTTAGTTTGCTTCTAAATGCTAATGTCGTTGTGGTAAAATGTGTGCTTCTCCACGTTTATAATATATATCACTTACTTGGAAGTAGCTTTCCTTTTTGTCATGTGCCGGGCAGCTTAACTCTGTGTCGGCCCATGAAGTCCTAATAATCCAGAGACACCTAATCTAGGACGAGTATGGAAGACACACAGTAACGCTTGTTTTGAGCATTTTTGTAGTGGGAAGTTTGGATTTAGAGTCAAAGGTAATACACCTTGCAATACAGCAGTACATCTTGCTCTTAGATTATGATAAGTCATCAGAACAAAAAGGGTATTAAAGAGGCTCAAAACAATAATATAAATTAAAATTTCCAGCTATTTCCTGAATTGAAAAATTTAACATTTAGTCCCTATTGGCTTTCTCTCATAAGATGCCATTTATTTCTCTTAAACTTTTAAAAAAGCAGCTCAATTTATTGTCTCGTTTCAGAAATAAGCCATTTCAGTGATTTTTTTTTGTATTTTAGCACAACTTTTTTTGTATTTTTTTTATTCCAATTTCATGCAGAGTTTGGTACGCCTGCAGTTTCATTTACTGTTAGCCTTAAAAGTTCACCAAAGGATTTTGAAATATTTTCGTACTTATTTAAATGTTTTGTCCTTATTATTATAAGATTCTGTAAGTAGAACTTAGCCAATAAAGTTTGGATCTTAGGCTTCCAAGTAACTTCAACTTTTCTTGTAAGTGCATTTGGTCTTATCAGTTTCTGGCTAGTCTGTCTTTAATAAAGTAAGCAAATACTACCCAGTGATGGAAACCAGAGGTGCCACATTGGAAGGATGTTTTATTTCAGATATTCCATAGCTTGTTTTGATACTGATTTTCATCATTTTCTTTGTATCATCTTCTGTTGAAAGTTAAAGCAAGTCACTTGAAAGACTTAGGCTGTTCTAACTGTAAGAGAAGTGCTCTCATTTAAACATGTGAAATCCTGTTTTGTAATTCTAACAATAATTAATAGAACTGTTATAATTCATGTAAAAATCGTGATTCTTCTATATTATAGGCCTTTGTGGTCTAGCTTGGGAATGTAATTGCCATTTATTACCTTATTCTATTGGAAAATGCATTCAGAGCCAAACAGGTAACAAAGTTGTAGAACTCAATCCACCTAATCCAGGAACTTCTTTGTTAGCTTTTTCAATTGAACATTGGCTAAAGAGATGTTTCATAATTGCACACAGTCTTTGATGTAATTGCAAAAATAATTCTTGGTGTGATTATTTCTGATACATAATTTCGTGTGTAGTACATGCTTCATCGTAAAAATGTGTTTAATGTAAAAGCCTTGACTCCTTAACACATAGACACTTCTAATAAGCTTAGGGCCCTACTTTAGGAATTGAAAAATGACCTTGACTGTGTCATAAGTTTAAAACAAGAATGGAGGAGTAATCAGTTTGCAGTGATGTTTTAGGAGGGAGACTTGACTTTCAAGAAATATTTTGGTTGAATTAAATTTTTCCTAGTAATCTTATTTTGGCCAAATTTTGGCTTTTGTTCTGTAAGAAACTGGTAAATTTTTAGTTTTATTTCCTGGGGAAGGGGGTGCTGGTAAACCCTAATGCAAAGCCATTCTAAGTATAAGAAGCTTTTCTATCTGTACAGGTTTGCTAGGTAGTTAACACTCTCAGTAGTTTCACAGATATTACTCAAAAATATTCCTTCTGAACTACATATGAGGCTACTCAAGAACTAATAAAGTGCTAATTGCCTGTGTGCCCTGTAAGAGGTGTCTCCTTCCTCAAAACTTTAAACGAGGTGGAGTGAAGTGAGACATTCTATATTTAGTCTTTATCTTAAGATTTCAGTAATTTTTACTTTTTTGGCCGTACTGCTTGGCTATAATTTTTTTATTAAGATAATATGGATATATAATCTTCTGAAGGTTTCCCATGAGCAGCATTGTGGTTTCAACATTGACCCATATTATCAAGTCCCCACCACACCCTATTGCAGTTACTGTCCATCAGTGTAGTAAGATGCTATAGTCATTACTTGTCTTCTCTGGGCTGTACTGCCTTCCCCGTGACTTACCTATATTATGAGTGCTTATTATAATGCCCCTTAATCCACTTCTCCTTCCCTCCTCACCCACACTCCCCAACCTTTGCTAACCGCTAGTCCCTTTTTGGAGTCTGTGAGTCCGCTGCTGGTTTGTTCCTTCAGGTTTGCTTTATTGTTATACTCCACAAATGAATGAAATCATTTGGTACTTGTCTTTCTCCAGCTTCGCTATAATTAAAAAAAAATTAATGATAAGCTGGATTTTTAAATATTTCAGTCAGTTGGAAAAACAGAAGAAAAGAATATTGTAAAAGGCTAGTGTCTTATTTACTGATATTTACTTATTTGCACTTTCTATGTAGTTTTCTCCATCTTAATTGTTTTCATTTATAAATCTACCCTTTGCATATTAAATTTTTTTTATAGTGATTAAAATTTCATTCTATAATAAAATTTATTTTTATTTTCTAAGATTTCATTTTATAATAAAGGTAGTAATGATATGACATCAATATATTCCTTCCTCTTTTTATCTCCCTGCTTATTTTTCTTAGTTCTTAGTGAATTTTCATGCTTCAGCAGTATAACTTTTTTTTTAGCACAAGTGTACTTCCTAATCTGTTCTGGAATATTTGTATGAAATATTTTTTCCTTGTCTTAAAAATGATTTCCTTGTAAATCATTTTTATGTAATTGTTAGTGGCCTTCAGAGGTAGTAACCTCTGAAGCTTTATGTTTATGTATTTAATGAATAAAAACTCTTTGGTTATTTTCTTGTTTGCAGGTACTGCTGTGTGGAAACAGAGGGGAATCTGACTCTGTAAGCATAGTCAGTGTTTGTAATTCTTGAGTTAGTCTTTATAGGATGAATAGAAGCTAGCCAACAGAAGAAGGGTTTGGGGAAGGGGGGTCATTGTAGGCAGAGGAAATAGTACATGTTTATATTCCATGTAAAATAAATTTCATTTTAGGTGGTTGGGAGCCATTAAAGCTTTTTCAGAGAGAGAGAGTAATATCAAATTCATAGTTAGTAACATTATCATAATAGTATTGGTGGGAAGAATTAGAGGGGACTGAGATTGAGATAAAGAGAGCAAATTTTAAAAACTGTTGATTGCCTGAGTTGAGATTGCAGTAGAAGTAGACAGGATGTTGCTTGCATTGTTGTGGGCATGGGTAAAAGAGAGAGTATGGATTGAAAAGAGATTTTGCAGGTAAAATTACCAGGACATAGTGACCTTTCGTATAATAGAGAGAAATCTATGATGCCTCCCAGTTTTTTGGCTTGGGAAATTGAGTGGAGAGATCACTAAGAGAAAGGATATAGGAAATGTTCTTGGGCAAATGAGTAGTGATGACTATATTAAGTTTAAGATTTGTGTGTGACATCCAAGTGGAACTGACCAGTAGGTGTTTGACAATGATGGTTTGGTACTTAAGAGGGGGGTTTCATATTTAGGAGTATCAGTTAATACATGATAGTAGAAACCGTGCGTGTAGGTAAGATGGGCAGGAAGAGTGTATAGAATGAACATACTCAGCTAAAAAGGACCTGGAGGAAACAAAAACGTTAAAGGGGAAGAGGCAGCTGGGCAGACAGAGGTTAAGGGTATGTGACAGAAAGAGCATACTCACCAGAGCCAGTTCCTGAGAAAGCTGGAGTTTGAGGACATAAGTAAATGAACTGGCTTTCAATCTGAGAAGGGACACATTATCTTCTGACAGAGGAAGGGAAAAGTAAAAATGGGTTTGAATGTGATAAATTTGAATGAGGTGCATAGTGGAGAGACAGGGAGTTGTGGACAGTTTGGCCTATGGCCTCTGTTTTCTTGGTAAGATAGGAAACAAGCTTACTGCTAGGACTAGTGATGAAAGAAGTGATGGGTAGGAAGTTTGAGGGGAGTAGTAAATCACTTTGGAGAAGAAAAGAAGAAATTGACTTGGAACTCTTAAGAGTCTTGGCAGGAAGAGTGGTTGAAATGAAGATAGACTGTGAGATCTAGGTTGGATTCCTAAAGGAAATGGAGCAGAACTTTGGGAGAAGATGGAATAGTGGTACCAATTTAATAAAGCAGTGGGGTTAGGGAGAGAGCTAGAGAGCTAGAGAAGGCTTGGGACAATAGTGGGGATATTGGATTTCAGATTTCTAATGCTTCACTAAAGGATGATAAAGTTTAGGGAGTGGGTAGTAGAAGAGGAAAGAGAAGGAAGTCCCATTTGATTTGAGGTGATCAGAATTAGGATTTTTGGATAGATTTTTTTTTCTCTGTTTTAATGAAGTAGAATCAGTAAGGGTGTACATAAAAAAGATAAGTAGTTTTCCCAGGCTTTGAACTTTAAGTTTCCTTTTGCCTATTCAGGCCTCGTAGAAGTTGGTTGGCAGGGACTTTGACCTAAAAAAGCAAAGGTGTCTGTAGTAGAGTTCCTCAGTGTTCAGTGTTTTTATGTCTTAGCTGTCTGAGAGGACCCTTGGTGAAAGAGATGCTTTCAGTTTACTGTGACAGAATTCTCCCTTTAACTGGCTATTTAGGGAAAGAGGCCCAAGTCAGTTTGTTCTGGTGGGGAGAAGATCTCATTTTCAGGACCTTAAGATAGTGGAGAACGAGAGCTAGATAATGTTTACATGCTTAATTGTGGTGCTGTTTTGTTTAGTATTTTATAATGTACCATCTAGTCTTTTTCCTGTAGACATTGGTTTGCTCATTATGCAACCAATTGTATTCTTTCCTTCATAAGCATAATAGAATAAATCCGTGTTTTATATACTGAAATAGTTTTCTTAATTGATTTTTAAAAACTTGCTAACACTAGTCAGAACAATATAACAAGTGTGGTGAGTGGTTATAAGTCATTTTGTCCAAGACTTACTTTCTTATGTTAATACAGTTTTAGATAATTGTGTACACATGCAAGTAGCCTTTGTTTTTGGCTCTGCTCTTTCTGTTTATGCTGCTGTTGACTTTATTCCAGAAAAAGTACATTAGATCCTCAGGTCTCATTAAATTTGTTTTCTTCTGATAAATAGTTTAGATGTTAACTTAAAGAGTAATATAAGCAGAAACTTTTTCTCTAGGACATCTAGGGAAATTTTGCTATGTTATTGCAGTATTGTAAGAGCATTTCGCAAGGAGAGTTCTTTAAAAAGTTTTTGATTAGTCTATAACATGTTCTATGTATTTATGAGAGTGCCATAACCACTGAAATTTATTGATAAATTATAAAACAGAATAGTTTGGTTTTTACTAAGTTTTTGACTGTTGTATTTTTACTTTCATATAGAGAGTGAAGACCAATGAAAACATATTTTTAGTCAAAACTAATAGATTGATTATGATTATTAGACTGTGCTTTTGGTAATATAGAAGAAATAAAAGACATTGTTCCTGGCTTATAAACCAAAAAGGAAGACATACTTCAAAAATGGAATTACTTTCTTTTATATAAAAAATATAGCTTCTTTTTAACCATGTATGAAATACTGGCTTTTGCTATTGCTTTTACAATTTAATAGAAGTTTATTAGTGTCCTAAGTGAAAAGTGTGGTGGAAAATACAAAAATGAATGAAAAACTGTCTTTATCTTCATAAAGATTGAGTAAAATATTGTCTTTCCATGAGACTAGGAACTTTGCATCCATTGATTCTATTGCAACATGCCATTTCAGTTTTAAAGATACAGAAACTATGGTTTAGAGAGGGTCAGTGTTTTGCATAAAGTAATAAAACTGGAAAGCACAAGAACTGGCATGTGAATCCAAGTGTGTCCATCTCTAACTCCTCTCCTTTCCATTATATCATGCTGTAAATGCCTTTAAAATATACTTGTTTTTATCATTGTTCTTCACTTTCTCGCATTGTTTCTGGCCTTACCACAATGCTAATGACTCCTAAATCTAATTCACTAACTATGCTCTCTTTACTGACCCAAGGTCTGTGTTGTTTCCAGCTGTTGAACACATCTACCAGAATATCTTTCACATACTTAAGTAGAACTTTTTATAAGTGAACTTATTTTCCTCAAAACTTGACTTTTCCTCTCATTTCACTTGTTTTGTTAATGGTATTTATCACTGTTGCTTACTTTCATCACGTTTGTCTATCTTGTCTCCCTCAACTCTCTTCCAGCTCTGTAATTTCTAACGTACCTCTCCCTTCTGTGTTTTCTCAGCTGCACTTCTAGTTCCAGGTTTCAATCCCATGCCTGGCCTTTGATATACACAAAAGACAGACCATTCTATATGATACCACCAGATTATACACTTAAGCAGTTCAGACACTCTCAGTGGCTATTCTGTACTTACAGAACTTCTTTGCATAGAATTTAAGACCCTATTGATCTTTCCAACCTTCCTTTCCAGCTTTATCACCCTCACTTTTCCTCATATGCCTTTATACTTCAGCCAAACTGTTTTGCTTCCTATTTATTCTCCAAATATGCCCTACTGCTTCTGTCTTTCATGTTATGGCTTCTCGGGTTTCTTTTGCCAGCCTGGTATCAGCTCCTCTCATCTCTTTTTGAAATTAAAATCCTTTTATTAATTCCACTTTAAATGTTGCTCATCCATTTGCTGTATGCATGAACCAACTTTACAGATAACTTTCTAATTTCTTCCCTCATTCACTTACTTAAGTCATTTATTCATGAAGTAATTTTTGAATACCTGCTGTGTGTCATGTACTAGCTAGTTGCTAAAGCAAACCAGTTGCAGCTTTTGCCCAGGATTTTCAAGCTAGTATGTTTCCCTTTGCTTTCTTAACTTCACCTAAGCTTATTTTATAAGTTATTTCCTTGTAACTCTTATATTTTAACTTCTGTTATAGTTATTTTAGTTTTTTTTTCCTCTCTAAATAGCCTTTTAGGATCAGTTTTGGATCTAGTTGATTCTTTTATCCACCACAGTGCCAAGCATTTGTATATTTAGGAGGTCCTAATTAGATACTTGCTTATTAACTTTTTAGAAAAGAAAGGGGATACCAAATATATAGGCACACCACATATATATTTTTAGCTATCCATATGTAATCTGCATTTCAGTCATACATTTGATATGTTAAAATTTTTTGTTCCCTAGAAGCTAGAGGTTTTTGTTTTTTTTTAGTCCAGAAGTTTTGAATAGGATACCGTATAGGTACATATTTTTCGAAGCTTTGGGATTGCAGGCTAATTGCATGTTACAGAAGAAAATATTTTGGTTTCAATGTAGTAATTGTTTTATGAGTATATTGTCCTCTAGGGAGTGTTCTAGAGCTATTAAGTGTTCCCAAGTGTGGACTTGACTTTAGATCTCTTGATTTTACATCTAAAATTGTAGGTACTCAGGCAGCTTCATACCTTCGTGGTGTCTTATGGGTACATTTTTCAACCTAAATTGCCATTAATTTGTATTTCACATTTCTTCTTTAACTCTTATTTCATGCTATGACCTCAGAATAATTAATTTGGACCTTTGGTAAATTTTTTTTGATTTTGAAGCTCTACTCTTAAAGGTGTTGTGAAAAATGTATGTTTTAAAAAGTCAAAACGTAGGAGCTTTGGTGAAGGGAAGCAGCATTTAAATTTGTGTTGCTCTTGTAAATTTGTACATAATTCTAATAGTAGACATTTGTTAATATTAGCATCCATTCCCTCTTACTCTTCCTTTATTTATAATCCTTTGGACTTAGGTGAATTAATCTCATTCCTTTCTCCAGGGTACCTGATTAGTTTAATCAGTTTAAATCCTCCCCGCCCCTACCTTCATTTCTGCTGGTCATATAATGCCTATGAGTGCTCCTGGAAAAGGAAAGTTTCCTTTCTTCCTCAGGAGCTACTGTAAGGTAACTCTTTCTCTCCTTCTAGTGTCATATAAAGTTGTGAGATGTAGAATGGCTGCAGCTATTTTTGTTGCCAGGATTAGAGGCAGCTTGAGGAGGAACCTACCCATGGAACAGAACCAGGACCAAGAGAATGGCAGAGAAGTGAAAGCACAGTCAAGGGCCTGATGGCATTGTGAATCTCTGGATCAAAATCCCTCTAGATTTCTCAACTAGTGGGAGGTTAAGTCTGTCCTGTTATTTAGAACGTCTCATTTGTTTGGAAACATTTCTCATGTAGTTACCACTATGCTAGGCACTACGATAGACATCAGTAATACAGAGAGATGAATGAAATATAAACATAAATCATTATGGGACTTACAGCCTGACTAGAGAAACACATGTAGTGAGATGACTGGGATAAAGTATTACAGGTGCAGTTTATAGGCAGTCAATAAGGATGGGAAGGCTTTTCAGTAGTTGCTACAGAAGTAAGTGATGGAAGAAATGATTGCTGTCGTTGCTCATGATACCATAGAGTGCCTGAATCGGAAGAACCTGCACCAGGAGTCTGCAGCTATCTGCATGTTGTTAGCAGTGGCTTAATTTCAGCAAAGCATTGTTTGTCACATTCAGTTAGTGTTAATTTGGGTTTGTACTTAATTTGGGAATTTGTTGGCTTTATAATTTAAAAGCTATAAAAACAAGGAGTATATTCCTAATTTTATTTACGCATACTTAAATTTGTCAGACACTGGGTAGGTCCATGAGATTTTTTTCTCCCTTTTCTAAAAGGTGTTCTTACACCACTCAGTTTTGAGAAACACTAGTAGGGGTGGGTGCTGAGACAGTGGTTGGAGGGGGGATAAAATTGTAAATAGATCTCTTAGTTTGGGTTGATAATGAGAAGTTTATGAACTAAGATGTAGAAGTAGGATTTGAGAAGAAAGAATACAAGATATGTTCACGATACAGCCTTTGTGGGTTAGGGAGAACCCCCAGATGTCTGGTCAGTGACTGGATGGATGCTGCATCTGTTCAGAAAAGTGGAGGTTATAGGAAGAAGAAACAGGTTTTTCTGGGGCCAGGGTCAGGGTTGGGGGTGGTGCGTAAGAGGAGGTGGCATCTGTTTTGAATATCTTGAATTTAAGGTACCTTTTAAACATCTAGGTTAATAAATCCTATAGTTGAGGAGACAAATAAGGAAAAGGTAAAGAATATAATTTAGGAGTCAAAGAATATGATTTAGGAATCTGCATTTCGAAAGTAATTGAAAATGTGGAATTATGAGATTGCCCAGGAAGATTAAATGAGAAGTGAGACTGAGGATATTCTCCGTGATTTTGGAAAAGGAGTCAGCATTCTCTCGTCTCTGCTCTTTTTGCCGCTAGCCTCCATATTCAAAATCCCTGGTGGTGTGTCTGTTTGAGAAAGAGAAAATATACTTCTTGAGCAAGATTAATTTTAAGAGTAACAAGTACTGAATGCTGCAGAGTACTTAAGACTTTGGCTTTCTTTCCCAACTCACATTTTGCTCTCAGAATAGAGTTACTAGACTACCCACCTTAATCTATGTCATCCCTTTCCAAGCCTGTAGAATTTGCAGTTTTTTTTTTTCATGAGGGCCAATTCCAGAAAAAATAGCTGTGTTTACAGCTGAGTAGTTCCCCTATTGGATATACAAAGTATCTGATCAGAGTAGGGGATACTTTTTAGCAAGAAGTCTCTTCTTCACATAGATAGTCCTTGATAAAAAGAAGGAGATCTGAGTCTGAATACCTCCATTTATGCAGGACTGTCTGGAAGATGTAGATATAAAGTAAGCCTGCAGTATTTAGAAGGACCGGAAATACAAGTGTTGCAAATAAACATTGGTAGTGAAGCTTCCTAGCAACACAGGTTGCCTGTGAGAATAGGACGATACAGTTTCAAAGTATGATAACTGAATGTAAAAAATGAGAAGCAGTAATACAGGTTTAATTATGTGTAAGTCCACAAACAGTCCTGTTGGTGATTTCTTGACTTAAGGAATGAAAATACTGCTTGTATGTCTTTTAAAACACTTTACTACTTTGGAACTACTATAAAAAACTATTCCTTTTCCTTACTGTGTATCTGTATAAAAATATTTATTCAACATATTTTATACTTGTAACCTGTTTATACTTATTTATGACACATATATGGGTCAACTGTTATTTATCTCAGGAAATCAAAATAATGTCTGGCAAATCTGAAATCCTTTACTGACATCTAACACATGGCATGCTACAGGACTGATTTTGGAAACTGTTCAGGTCAAGCTGGCTAGAGCTCAGGAAGGACACATACGTTGGTGTTTATGATAGTTCCGTCTGATCAGTCTCTCTTGACCCTGAAGCCAAATGAAATACTGAATTTGAGCATATGTGGGGGTACATAGAGCCATAGTGAGAAGGGGAAGAGGCTGAATATTTGAAAATGATGATGGGAGAAATCTCAGTGAGCACTGATTAATTTCAGCTAGCCCAGTAAGAAATTCACCCAAGGGAGTTTGAGATGAGGTGTGTAAAGTATACAATAATCATTTCAGTGTTCTTTAATTTTTACAGTAGTAAATTTGCTAAGGTTTGTACATCTTCTAAGTACACCCAAATCTGACCACTTCTTACCTTCTCAGTCATTGTCGCTTTGGGCCTGCCCACCACCATCTCTTTCTTGTATTGTTGCAGTAGCCTCCTAAATTTTGTTGCATATTGGAATCACCTGAGAATTTTAAAAACTAGTGCTGCCTGGCTCCTGCTGGCAGTCATTCTGATTTAACATGGAAAGGGTTGGAACTTGGACATCATGATTTTTTAAGCTTCTGGTATTTCTGATATGCACTGTCACAGATAATCAGAAAACCAATGATCTTTCCCTGAAGTAATTTGTTTTGGCTATATCTTTCTGCTAGTAACTGTTTAATTTGGGCCATTGCCATTTCTTAAAATTTGAAATCAGTCCTCCTGTATCCATTAGGGTTTTTAGTTTTCAGCGATGAAAAACTGACTTTGGCTGATTTAAGCAGAAATGAAGTTCATTGATGGAATATTGGTAGAAGACTAGATGGAGCCAGCCTTAGAAAAGGTATAAGGACAAAGGGAGGCTCAACGGCCAGAACCACAGCAAAGCTCCTGCCATTGAGACCATCGATGCTGTCCCTGCTGAGCGGTGCCTGGATCCCAGATTGCGCTGCTGGTTGTGCTGCCCGCTCCAGCTGCCACTGGGTCACTGCCCTTGCAAACTAGTCGTTACCTGCACTGTTGCTGTTGTCAGAAAGAATTCTCTCATCTGTTTTTCTGTGTCATTGCCTCCATATTAAAAGTTCTTGGCAGGTGTATCTGTTTGGATAAGTATAGGCTGCCAGGGCATGTGGGAAAGCAAGTCCCTGACATTTTCGGTTTTTAATAGTGGAAGATAGGCTCTATCTTATATCAAGACTTATGAAGATGGGAATTCTCTAAACATAGGCAAGGACTTCATATGCTTGGAAGCCAACCAAATGACAAAGATCTGCTACTACACATAATAGTATAGCCTACAATGTGTTATTTATTTGATGCCTTAATCCACTGGTCCTCAAACTAAGAACCTGTAAGACACTGGTATTCTTCCACAATTACTTTTAAACTTTTTACAGCCTGCTAACACTTTTCTCTTAGAAAGCAGTAAGAGATAACAGTCTGCTAACAGTTTTCTCTTAGAGAGCAGTAAGAGATAACAAAGTAAATGAGCAAGAAGCAAGCAAATTAATAGGAAAACTTGCACATATAACTTATGAGTATTTATGTATTATTTTTGAAGGTGTGGAGACCACATAAGTATAAAATAGGTGTGTTTTCTTGATACTAAAAATGTTCTGAGTTTCTATGATGAAGGTTATATATTAATATTATATGTCTACACTGCCCAATAGAAATATGTGGGCCACAAATGCAGCCCATATATGAAAATATAAATTACATTAAAAAGAAAAACATTTAATTTTAATAATATACATTATTTAACACAATATGTTCAAAATATTATTATTTCAACATTTAATCAGAATAAGGGTTTTAGTTTACATTATTTTTTTCATACTGAGCATTCAAAATCTAGTGTATATTTATACTTAGAGCACACAGCTCAATTCAATCTCGCCACATATAAAATATTTGTTTAGTAGCCATGTGTAGCCAATGCATACCGTATTGTTCAGCACCCATCTGTGGCATTGTGTAAAATGTTATATGACTTCTAAGTACTACCAGCTAAACATACTTATGGTGAAGCATTTTAGACACCTTATGAAAACTTATGGATGTTAAAAAAAAAAAGTAACCTAAAAGTAATAACAAAAGTTCTTGGTTGTCCATTCTCTTCTAATCCAAACAGTTCTACTTCATTTTGGAGTGCTTTGTAACTATTTTATGGTGGGGAGGGAGGTGTGAAATGGGTAAGAGAAACCCAGTTTTTTTCATTGGGTTTTGTTTCTGTTTTTTATTTTGTAAACATTTAAATTCATGAGGGGTTAGAGTCTTCCTAATGTGCCTTGAGGCAGAGAAAGGCAACATGCTATACTGCAGAGTTTGCATGTGAATAATCAAATTGACCATATTTTATTACATTTTTAATGTATATATCACTACTAGATTTTAGTATCTGAAATTGTGGAAGTAAACAGATAATAGTGACAGTGCTCAAGGTTTTATCTATCATATATGATTTTTTTCCCTAGATAATTTGTGTTGATAGTAAGTTTTATGTTCTAATTATTTTTATTCTTGCAGGCTGCTGAATCAGGAATAATAAAAGTTAAAACAATAGCTGCACGAAACACCGAAATTTTGGCAGGTAATTTTTTGCATTAAAAATTCAACAATTAATGAAGATTTGACTAACAGTAAATCTTAACAGTAGAATCTTTAAAAAAAAATCAGTTTTCTTTAGCATCTCTTCCTTATGCCTTAACGTGCTATTCATAATGTAAGGAACATGTAAAAGTCCCTAACTTATGAATTAATTGGGTTTCCCAGAGATGAATGCTATAAATGTCTTTCAAATCAGAAAGCTAAAACTACTAATTCCTTAAAGGCAAGGATTTTTCTTAGACATCTTTGCGTTTTCCTTTACTCTTGTTTACTGCCTAAGACGCATCTTAACCGTAAAAGGCATTCACTTAATATTTATTGTATTGATTTAATGGAAGATTGATTCTCAGTCCACCTTCCAAGATCTATTTTATCTTTAATATAAGCAGGTCATAATGTAGTATTATAAATTCAGTAGTACTTGTATGAGTTTTGAGTCCTGGGACGAAGACAGTATGTATGATCATGAAGAAAGAATAGGAGTAGGGTGGAGAAAAGAAGACAGATGCGTTTTCTTACATTTCAAGGAGTAATTCTAGAGTTTCTCTTTGGCACCCTTTTGGTACTCAGTTTACTTCCTCTCTTTGGTGCCTTCCTGTTCTTGCCTCAAAAATGAGCATAGAAAAGAAGGAAACTGGCTTCTGTTGAGAATCCATTACATTTGAGACATTGTGCATTCTTTCTCATATAAGACAACTTTGTGGGGAATTAAAGTTCTTATTTTATAGTAGAGCACATTGGGATGCAGAGACTAAATTACTTGTCTAAGGTCGCATGGTAAGTGGTAGACCCATATTTAAATCCAGGGCTGTTCAGAGCCCATGCTCTTCCTGCTGCAGTGTGCTGCTGTGGTATTGCGAGGTTTCCACACTCGTTACTCTTTTCCAAATGTTTATGCTTAACCAGTTTTTACTTGCCTGATCCCTCAATCTACATTTCCAGTTAGAATAGTGCTGTTGGTCTCAATTAGTTATAGAAAAGCAGTCTTATTAAGTTAATTTTAATCTTATTAAGAATCCAGATAGTAAAGAATCTCTTTAACTCTCATAAATTTTTTTACATTTTTAAAAAAGGATACCAATAAATCACTTCATTAGTGGAATTTCAAAGAGTGTTGCAAAATGAAATGAAGACTTTTGGGAGCAGTTTAAGGGTAGGAGATGAGTGGATTTCACTTAGCCTTCTCAGCTTTGCTGGAAATTTGCCCTTTGGTTTAGCTCTCCTAAACTGCATCTGTTTTTCATAACTACTTCTCTAATTTGAACAGTCTCTCAAAGCACCAAATAGTTTTATAACATTTTTCGCAGCATTGAAGAATGCTCTGTGTGCATTTTGGAAAGGGGTATAGTGCAGGTGGTGGGTAAAGGCGAAGGTATGTATAGTGGGGTTGGGGGGGTGGGCAAGTGGGCTTTGGGAGATGTATGGTGGTGGGTAGATTAGCTACCGTGAGGAAATTAATGGTTAAAGATAGATTATGACATGGACATTTTTAAGTTGGAAATTGTTGTAGCTAATCATATTAGAATAGCATTACAGATATTTACTTTTGCTACTATTGTTGCTGTTACCATGGTAAGTCCTTAATTATTCTCCAATAATAGAAGTTTTCATTTCATCTGTGGTTGATGGAAGATTTTTTTTTAAAGAGTCTGATTTCTTCAGAGGACCACTGGTTGTTATAGTTCTATACCAAGTAAAATGTCTAATTAGTTAATTTCAAAGATGAATAAGAAAAATTTCATCTCATTCAGTATGCATTAAATATATAGGTGGGCTATTTAAATCATCTTAATTGTTAGCTTTATTCAATCAAGCTAGAACAAATCTTTGACACCTGTACAATTAATAGTTCATGTTTTAATATTTGTAGTATCCAGGGCCATGTTCTTGAGGAGCTACATTAGCATTTAAACTTTTTCCTAATATTTCTTACCAAATATTTATAAAAATTGATACCTAAAAATATATAGATTTTAGACCACTGTCATCTTGAAACTCAAAGGCTCATAAGAACAAGGAGTTTAAATTAGTCAGTATACAGTTTATAAACTGCTTAAGTCAGAGTACAGTTCATACTAAGAAACATTTTTAGTTAACTTTTTTTTTATTTCAAGAAGTGCTTCTCTGTAGTGCTAGAAACTTTAAGTCACTTTTGTGCCATAATGGATGGTAAAGATAGCAAACAATTGAGGAGTCTTAAAAGAGATGGGATATTGAATTCTCAGATATCTCTGCATATTCAGAAAATATAAAGGGTTGCTATAAAAATCAGGGCCCTTAATTAGGATCAGTGATACTCAGCATAGATTTCTAGCCAACTTCACTTTCTTAGATTTATTTTCCAAGGGAAGGTTATTTACATTGCGGAATAAGTCTTTGCTTTACATCTCCCCTTCTCTTAAGCATCCTCCTTTAATGTTTATTTTTCTTTGTTTTCACTGCTGTCATGAATGCTGACATAAGTGGGAATGCTATGCCAGGTAATGTCAGCATTGATTCAAATATACAGATCATTATCTCAAAATTTCCTTTTTCTTTAAAGATAAAACTCTGCAAAATGAGAGATAGCTACAAAGTTTTTCATTTACAAGGCCAAATGCCTTAATCTTATATTTGACTACTATATAGTTACAATTGTCTTTCTTATCCCAGCTTTCAATATACTTGAAATTGACTGAGAGGCTTGTGTTATACAAAAATTACATAAACAGAGAATCTGCTTTTTGAATAAATATTTGAAAGAAGGAAATCAATGTGGTCATATTTTAAAATTGTATATTTAACCCCTACCCCACACATACGGTTACATCTACCAATGGCTGCTTTCAGCTACTATGAGTGTACATCTAGAATTTTTACATATATAATCATATGTGTCACTTGTGTTCTTCTTTTCTCACTCAGTTTCCCTCATCTTTTTTCATATCTACATGGTCTTGTTACTAACAGGTCTCTACTTTAAGTAGCAATGGATAAATATACTTTGGCATTTTTTTCTGATGTTAAAAGATAATTTATCTGCTGACTTTAGTATTTCTGTCTTATCGATACATATACTTGTGAGATTTTATAAACATTACAACATATTCTTAATAAGGAAATAATTATGTAGAATCTCTAGGGGAGATATGAAGATGGGTAATATAATTCACTTAAAATTTATAAGGAAATACAAGAAAAATACTTAAAAAGTATGTTTGTGCCATTCATCCTGTTTATCTAACCTGCACCTCCATTTGCTTTCTGAAGTCCTTTGCCACAAATTTTCCCTTCCAGGTGACATACTTCCTGAGAGCAGGATCAGTAACTTATTCTTCATATATTGCTAGTATTTAGCATATTACATGGGAAAGAGTAAGCCCTCGTTACGTGTAGGGTAATAAATGAATCACTCCAAAATGCAAGTAAGTCTCTTCATGCTGCCTCTAATGAGTTTTTCTACCTCTCTTTAATTTTACATGTTAGGATTTTTGAGTATGTGAATTTTGTCATTTTTCATTCATGTTAGCCAGATAACAGAGTAAAGAAGGAGACAGACCCTATACACACAGTTCTAATGCTGTGTAATAAAAGCTAAATGGGAATATAGACAGGCTTCTTATGGGAACATAGAGGAGACACCTAATCCAGCCTGGGAATCTGAAGCTGAGTCTTGAAGCTTGAAAAAGAGTTAGCCAGACAAATAAGTTATAGGAGCAATAAGTAAAGGAGATTACTTAACACATGAGGTATAAAAAAGGTCTATTTGGATACACTGTTTAAAGTATTGACATTGTGTGACAGTTATAACAGCTTGATGGGAAGAGTTTAAATCAGGGAAGTAACACGTTCATAATGATATTTTTGTGTAAATTACTCTGACAGCAGTGTGGAAAATACATTTCAGTATACCAGTAGTAAGGCAGAGGTCTGTCAGTAGGCTATTTGTATAATCCAGGCTAGAAGACAGTGGGCTGTAACTAATGCCATGCTCACAGATTTCTCTACAATATAATGTGTTCTTATTTATTATTTTGTCCTTGAATTAAAAAATTTTTTTAATTTGTATCCTCCCTTTTATTATATCATAAATACTTTTCTTTGATGACATCTTTTCTAATTTTTTTAATTGCTCCATAATTTTTTAGCAAGTGATTTGTGGTTTATATAACCATTCCTTTATGTTAAGTATGTTCAATTATTTAGAATTGTTTTTAAAAATAAATTTGTAGAATTTGAAATTATTAAAGTATATGAACACGGTCTTGGAATTTGTCACCATAATGTTTTCTGAAAAGATAAACATTTATGCTTTTACCAATAATAGGTGAGCATTTTTATAACATCTTTGCCAGATCATTATTTTAGAAAAATTTTTGATAATTGAACAGGCAAATGACTTCTCATTTTAATTGACATTTATTTTTAATGTTGAACATTTTTCTCTGAATATATTGAGTTTTTGTGTTTTCCTTACCAAATTGTTTGAGCCATTTTTAATAGCCAAAATACTAATTTCTCATCATGTTTTTATTATATTTTTTCAAGTTATTTAGCTTTTAACTTTTTATCTAAATGCTTTTCATTTTTAAATTATTTTATTTTTCTGATTTGTTATTCTCCACTTAGGAAAGCCCTTCTCCTTCCATGTAGCTGATAGTCATTTTAATTTTCTTCATGTTTTTCTGTGTTTTAAGGACCTAGATGTTTTTTTCTTTTGCAAAATTACTAATGAATTACACCAGTATCTTTTGTCGAACAATACTTCATTTTCCTATAATGTGCTTTTAAATATGAAACCGGCCGTACTTTTATTTGTCTTTCTATTTTTGAATCATTTAAAATATTTTCAGACCTTTTGAACCATTAAACAATTTTTTTAATGTTAGGAGTATCAGTCTCACATAACTAGATTTTAAGGATTTTGTGCATAGCAGTCATGTCTACATCATATTTTATTTCTTTCACAAGAATTAAAATTTATTTAATGACCATTAAAATTTATCATAATAAAACCTTTATTAACCCCTATTAATGTGATTCATAGAGGGGTATCCTAGCTTAATTCTTTTTTTCCAGGATAAAAACTGCAATTATGCAGTGAAACTGCTCAGAGCAAGGAAACCCCTAGGATATGGGGACCTGCTGGACCTCTTTCAGGTGTGTGGAAGTGCATCATTTGATCTCACAGTTATAAAATTTGGAAATAAATTATGTATCAAACATAGTGTTATTCTGTTAAAGGAGTTATGCTTATAAAGGGACTTAAGTAGAAAATGAACTTTTTCTTTTCTTACCCCCAAAGCTATCCTTATATTTTAATGGAAATTAAAATAGTTTTGATTAGAGAGTCAGCCTTTCCCCCTTTTTTTACTGGAATGATTAAAAAAATGTTTAAAGCAAGATGTCTCTATATTGTTGTATAGCCTTTTTCTCAGTGTGATTTCTAAAGTCTTAGGAAGGTTCTTATAGAAAGCTATGCTTTAGTTGCATATCACTAAAATAAGTGTACATAAAGATACAGCAACTGCCTCTCAATTAGAAGAGCAAAATTTTTCATTTCTGCTTTCTAGGACTAACTACTTTCACTTTCAAGAGAAGGAAAATGCCATACCTTTTGTTATGATATTATTTACTGCATTGTGATCTCAATATGGTGGATATATTTTTGTTTTTCACACTATGCTTCAAAAGATATAATAGATCAACAGGTTTTATTTTTTTATCATCTGTTCTGGATAACATAGAAACTGACTTTTTGACCATTGTATTCTCATAAACTGGGAGGGAGGAAAAAGTGGGACGAAGATGTGAGATAGATGTTTGAATCCTTTGAGTTACATTAAAATAAATAGTTTTTGAAAATTATTTGTATTACTCCCTATCTCAGCTTGATAGAACTGGAAAACTGTGATTGACATGTATATAGCATATCATTATAGCTCACCTTATTTTATTCACCCTGAGATGCACAGTTTTTTCATATTTTAATATCCCCCAAATTAGATGGATCTTGCAATTGGTGGCATCTTAGAATCACTTTGCACTAGAAAGTGTTGTAGTTGTCTGTTTTTGGTACATGTGTGAACTTGTTCGTAGTTGTTCATATTATTGTCACATTAGTTATGTGCATTGTTGATAGCACATAAATTTAACTGCTATTTAAAATGTCACCCGAGTTGTGCAAAAACTTCGTTAATATCTTATGGTAAAGTCAAAACACCAGCTTCAAAATGTGCAGAATGGCTATCGCTGGCTTTGAAGATCTCAGGCAATAGTGAAGTACTCTTTCAAGAAATGAGGCATCCCACACAAACAGACCAATTAAAAATTGGGCACGAGATCTGACAGTCCACAAAGAAGACATACAGATGGTCTGTATGGTACATGAAAAGATTCTCAACATCATTAATCATCAGGAAAATGCAAACTAAAACCACAATGAGTTATCATCTCACACCTGTTAGTATGGCTGTTTTCAAAAAGACAAGAAATAATAATGGTCTTGATGGCTTAGAGGATGAAATTGTGAGGAACAATTTTAAGTGGTTAGAAGCATTATAGTATAGTTTCATAAGAATAGTCAGCACTCATTTTCTTTATATGATATTGTAGGTGTGTCTTAAAATCATTGTCATCAGAGCATCTATGAAAGCTCATTGTTTTTCCTTCCATGAAGATAGGATCCCTTTCCTTCATTTATCTGAAGATTTCAGGCAGACAGCTTTGAAGTACAGATCATTGGTTCCTCTTACTTTTACTTCTTTTAACTTCCATTTGCATCGAGTGGTATTTTTACCTTAAAGGGTGGCCGCATAATGTTGTGGGAAGAATAGAACCAGGAGTAAAACATACATTTTCAAATACCACCTACCTACATTGTCACTTGGGACAAATCATGCCCTAGAAACTCTATAGGATTTACTGTGATACTCAAATGAGAAACACATGTTAACATCATAAAAGTTATAAATGCAACTCATTACTATTGAAAACTTTTATTTGCCTGAATAACATTCAGTGATTCGGAATATTCAGCAGTGTTAGGGGTAGCTACATACTTCAGTGATTCTGGCAGGATTTACTATGGTAGGATATTTACTGCTTTCAGAATAGTATTTTTTGAGCTTTATTGTCATCTTAATTATTCATATAAATGTTTTGAGACATTGTAATGGAAAATTTATGTCTCTGGGTTTGAATAAAAACTTTTATGCTTAAGAAAGCAGGGAAATAAGGCAAGGGACCCCATTTGACAACACTGTTCTTTGCTAGTGTTATTGCCATCTTTTAGCTATGCTCAGTCAGTAGTTTATGCTGGCATATGTGGAGGGACTTTGCAGAGCATGCTGTAGGAAACTGTAGTCTTCACTTGCCATACCATTAAGAGCTTTGGAGAAGCAGCTTGGGGATTTAAATGATAAAATTAATGTTAGCACCGGTTTTATGCTTTTACTGGCAATTCTGAATGACTTTCTCATAATTTCTTTTGAAAACATGTTAAAACTCAGATTTGTATGTCTTCATTACAAGTCTTAATCTCAAAAAATAATAGATGGATGGTAGTACTTTTGAAAATATACTCCAAACACCTAAGTTTAATGCTCCCTTGACTTGGAATTCCATGCTAGCTATTCAGATCCTTGAGGATGACAAACTTGTCTTATTCATCTTTGTGTAGCCATTCAGTAAGTGTGTATTGACTTAATTTTGTTTTGTAAATTTAATTATGTATAATTCAGTTTGTGTATTTTCTAACCCTTTACATTTTTGTTGCCTCTAAAATTTCTGAAAGAATTGGCTTGGTAGAGGAATTAAATTAAAATTTGGAATTGTAGCATGTGCATCCAAATAATTTAAAGTAATGCTTCAGTAATAAGAGGAGTAATGTTATTGTTTTTAATGAGCTTATTTCTTGAAGAAGAAATTAGGACTGTGTAAATCCAAGGCATATAATGAAATTTTAGAGAGTTTCTGAATATCATTCAGAAGTACGGTAGGGATGATGTGAATACTATTTTTAATTACCTTTCCTGCTCTAGAATATGAATTGTTACTCATGTTTTCCCTTCTGCACTGTTGAAGAAATAGAGTGCTTCTCTGAGGCAGGATTTTCTTAAAGAGTTTATAGCACAAGGTGGGGGAGAACCAGAGGACCAAGTGTCTGGAGGAAGGCCTGGGAAAGCTGTACTTACTGAGTATAGTTTAGATACAAAGTCTGTAGTATCTATCTACTTGATTTTAACTTTTCCTACTTGATTTTTGTTCTGTTGTTTATTTCACATAAAGGTAATTTTTATTAAGATTGACATTTATTGATTGCAATTATATAAAAATATATTCCTATTTATGAATTAGATTTAATAATTTATTTTATATGTGTTCTAAATAAAGCATTGAAAGAAAACAGCTCAGAGGTTGTTCAGCCTTTTCTAATGGGTTGTGGAACGAAAGAGCCGAAGATCACTCAGCTATGTTTGGCTGCTATTCAAAGACTTATGTCCCATGAAGTCGTGTCTGAGGTAATGTGAAGATTTTATCTGAACTGTGTATCTAAGAATCAAATGAGGTGTTTTTGTAAGGGGAGAATGAAACATTCCTGATAGTTAATGTAGAACAGTTTTATGTGTTTGAAAGACATAGCTTAATTTCAAAAGATTACCAAACTGTCTAATTATTAAACACTCATAAATAATGAATAAAGATGAAGAAGTGCATTTTGTCAAGTCATTTGTAATCTAGGAACCCATAGTTCAGCAACACAGATGGTAATTTTGAGAACTAAGCAGATTTTCAATTTCAGTGAAGATAATATAATTCATACATTTTTTTAAAAAGGGGGAGAAAAATCATGATTGTTTCCTAGATTATCTAAAATAATAATAATTTGGTCACTAACTTAAGTGTATTGTTTGCATCTAACCTTATTATGGTAAAAGAATCATTTCATCACTATGAATCTGCATCCTGCTTTCAAATGTAATGGTGTGCTCTATAAGGTACTTTAATAGAAGTGAAAAATTCTTTGCCTTTAGGATAGCATTCTAACAATGTCCGATTTAATTTAGTTTATATATGTGCTGTTAATTTGAGTTGCATTTTGGTTTTTGCACAACATAGGTGGAATAATAGGTAAACAGCAGGCTTATAGTTAGTTGTGTATGTCCATATTCATAAATTTCCAAAAGAATTATATTCATAGTATTATAGAAATGAGCTTTGCTTTTGACTAGGTATTTCAGAACTGCATGCTGCTACTTGCATTTATTCAAATGGTATATTATATTTTAAAGATGTTTTTGAAAAGAAAACATTGGTTATAAGTCTCAGATTACTTGAGAGAAATACATTTGGATCTGTAGATCTAGAGACATGGGCTTTGATATCGTGATCCAGTAATTCTCTCCATGTGAGGCAATATTTGTACACCTTTCTTATTTAAGGACTTAAACACCTATATATTATTTGTTGATAATGATTAAAATATTTATTTTACAGATTGCAGCTGGAAATATAATTAATATGCTTTGGCAGCTAATGGAAAATAGTCTTGAAGAACTTAAGCTACTTCAAACAGTTCTTGTTCTTTTAACAACCAATACAGTCGTTCATGATGAGGCACTTTCTAAGGTAGGAAAACTGTTATAGTTCATAAGTGCTTTGGGACAGTGTTTAAATAAGCTGGCTGAAAGAGAAAAGCCTAGTGCTATTTGATGCAAAATCATCGCAGCTATTTTGATAATGGACACTGCACGTACCAGCCGGTGCCTTCTTTTCCCCAGATTAGAGGTGAAAGCAGAGTAAGGTGATTAGGCAGAGCCCCTTCGGTATAGCCAACAGACTTAGTTGTGAATAGGAAAAGGAAAAGGAAGAGTAGCAGGAGAATAGGAGTAAAGGAAGAGGAAAGAGAAAATAAGTGTTTTGAGGTACCAGTGTTCTCCCAGTTGCCTTGGGTGTTCCCTGTGATAGTTCTCTCTCAACCCCTCTTACACATGTATATGATATGTCCACCAGATAACTTCAGTCTGTCTGATTAGTACCTGGAAACGTGCCCTTTTGTATTTATACTAGGTAAGCCTGCATGTGTGATAGTTCTCATTTTTCTTCCCTACTCCCACCCTCTTTAGAACATACAACAGCTGTTCCATTATTTATTTCTGTCTTTAAGATTATGAAATGTTTTTAAAGAACAGAAAGTCCAGAGAGTAATATAATAAAGAAGTCTTTAATTAATGGTGTATTATTTAAGGGATCTTTTGGACTTTCAGTAATGCATCTATTATAATTTGCATGCCTTTAAGGATGGGTGGTTTATAAAGTATACTGTCACATTAAGCTATGTATGCTATCTCTAGAAAGTATATCTGTCTATCTTTCCTAGTTAATATGATGTTTGTAGGTCATAATGAGATTTTACTTACTTGCAAATAGCTTATTCTTTTAAACTCATACTTGCTTTATAAAATCTTTTATGTATTTTTATAATAATTTCATTGTACATATTCCTCTTGGTTTCTAACTATCAAATTATTCTGGTACATATATTTAAGATTTTACAAAAGGGTGTCATTTGATCTACCAAACTGATTATAGTTTCATAAATAAATACAGGATTTATTTTTAGTGTGTTGGTTAATTTGGAAAAATAGTATTTGGGGATGGCAAATGAAGTATAATATAAAAGCTTCTATATAACATGTACCTCTCATTTATGTTGAAATAAAAGAGTAATAGTGGTATCAAAGGCTTGTTTCCTTTAAAATTTGTAATATAATTAATGTGATAAGGCATAGAATATAAACTACCATTGTTTTTCTCCTAACAATTGCTTCTTTTAAAGTTGTACAACTTTCAGAAGAATAGTAGGAGAAAATCTTTGTGACCCTGGGGTAGGAAGAGATTTCTCAGGTAGGGCACAAAACCCATTCGCCTTAAATGAAGCCACAGAAGGGAGGAAAATATTCACAAATGTCGGACAAAGGACTTTTATCTAGAATATATAAAAACTTTCGCAGTTCATTCTTAATACAAACAACCCAATAAAAAAATGGATAAATAATTTCAACAGACACTTCAGAAAATGAGAATCCATTAGAATAGCTAAAATTAAAGAAGACTTACCATAGTAAGTGTTGTTGAGGAGGTGGAGTAGTTTGAATTCACACATATGGCTGGCAGGAATATAAAACTGTAAAGCCACATGGGGAAAGCAGCAGTTTCTTAAAACGTTTAACCTATACTTACCATATGATGCAGCCTTTTCACTTTTAGTTATTTATTTACCTTGTTAAATGAAAACACATGTCCTCATAGAGAATTGTATATGAATTTCATGGCAGCTTTATTCACAGCAGCTGAAAACTGGAAGCAACCCAACTGTCCATTCACAGGTGAATGGATAAGTAAAATATGATACCCTCACCATGCTCTGCTACTCAGGAATAAACTACAAATTATTGGTACAAGGAACAAATATCATAAGTGGAAGAAATCAGACACGACAGAGTGCATACTGAGTGACTCTTTTTGTAGAAAATACCAGCTTATCTATAGTGAAAAGAGCAGATGGGTGGTTGCCTGGGGCCAACGGCGGAGGAAAAGATGAACTGTAAAATAGCACAAGGAAACTTTCAGGGTGGTGGAAGTGTCTTGTATCTCCATTATGGCAGTAGCTTTGTGGGTGAATATAACTATCAGACCCATCGAATTATATACACTAAAGGGGTACCGTTTATTATATATAAGTTACACCTTAATAAGGTTGATTTTAAAAAAGAAAGAATGACTTCTTTTTAAAAATTAGTTTTATTTAAGTACATGTTTAGCAAATTTATGTAGTATTTCTCCAGATTACTGATTTAGTGATATAATAAACTTTGAGTACTTGTTATTTTCAAAGCAAGTCGTTTTATGGAAATAAAAGCACATATTATATACATGATAAAAGAACCAAACTGTAAAAGGTATATTTCCCATTACCTTAGCTAATGTTATGTGACTAATATTTACTGAAAAGTTTAAATTGTTTCAAAATCCAAGGACTTTTGTAGTTTTATTGTATAAAAGGGTGGGACTTTGAGTATTTGTGATTGAAACAGTCAAATATAAATTTTTTAGTTTGGGCTTACATCAAATGGAATAAAGATAATAGCCATGCTCTTTAACCTTATTTTACACTAAATGAAAATTATGTTTTTAGGCAATTGTCCTTTGTTTTCGACTACACTTCACAAAAGATAATATTACAAATAATACAGCTGCTGCTACAGTGCGACAGGTTGTTACTGTGGTTTTTGAGAGGATGGTTGCAGAAGATGAACGACACAGAGGTAAAGTGATAAAAGTTGTGTTCTTTTAACAGTGTGTGGGTTTTACATCCATGATTTCTCATGTATTGATTTTTAATAAATAAAATCCCATGAGCTTAGGCTACCTATAAACTAGGATACTTTAAAATATATATTTATTTTAACAACATGATTGTTTTCATAATGGCAATTCAAAAATCCCCTATAATGTTGTCATCCTAAGAGATACTCTATTTTTCATATTTACTTCTAATATGTGCATAATTTCATATTAAAGATGATAATTTCACATTTTATACCACATATTGCTTTATGTGTATTTTTAGCCAAACATTACATTATATGAATTTTTCATGTTTTCATTTTTGTAATTTAAACTTTAATGGTTCCATTATGTTTTGTGGCTATTCCAAAATTTAGTGAACTAGTCTGTTGAACACTTACACTGTGTCAGTTATTTTAGTACTGTTTTCAGTGTCTTTTTACATATATATTTTTTCCATTTCAGTTCTTTTGAGTAAATTTCCAAATGTGGGCTTCCCTCATGAATTTTTGTCTGTGCCTATTAATATGTGTTAATCATGAATGTTTATATAATATAAATATTAATCTTTTCTTATTTTCATCAAATACTTTGATTGTAATTTTTAACACTTTTGTGATTTAAAAAACTTCTTAAGAACTTAGAAGCATATCCTTTCAGAGAGCTGACAGATACTCTGTTTCTGCTATAGCTTTTATACTTTGGTTCACTATAGAAATTACATTTCTTTTTCATTTGTTATCCTCATTGAATGAAAAGTAATTTTTTTCCTATGATTATGCTTTATATAATCAAAAAACACAATTTTCCCCTTTATGTTGCTTCCCCCCACCCCCCAAACTTTTAATATTATTTGGTCTTTCATTTCATTTGATGCTCTTTTGGTAGTACTGGTAAAAAATGGCATTACTAGTACGTAATGGTAATGCTGCCTATTCAAATCATTACTTCACTTTTCCTGAATTTAACCATTGGTCAGATTTTTTTTTTTTTTACATATCAGTTAGTAATTTATTATCATGCTTTGTTATATTTAAAATTACAGGTAACCTACTAAATAAAATAAAGTTTCTATACCCTATGTCATATAGTTCAGCCAGTGACATTACAAATGTGTGTGCAATTTATTTTAACTTTGCAACTTTACATTAACCATATTTATTTTTTGCCTTCAGTGTTCACTCTTTTTAAAAGAAAGCACACAAAAGACTAACCAACTAGCTAACTAGCTACATTAAAATGATAAACAAATTGTAATTGACAGCAGTTAAAACATTTTTAAATCATAGCTTTTTTTTCTTTTTTTTATAATTTATTTTATTATCATTAATTTACAATTACATGTGCAATATTACGATTATTAAACTACCCCTTCATCAGGTCCCCCCCACCAACCCCATTACAGTCACTGTCCATCAGCGTAGTGAGATGCTATAGAATCACTACTTGTCTTCTCTGAGTTGTACTGCCCTCCCCGTGCCCCCCCAACATTACATCTGCTAATCGTAATGCCCCTTTTTCCCTCTTATCCCTCCCTTCCCGCCCATTTTCCCCAGTCCCTTTCCCTTTGGTAACTATTAGTCCGTTCTTGGGTTCTGTGAGTCTGCTGCTGTTTTGTTTCTTCAGTATTTTTCTTTGTTCTTATACTCCACATATGAGTGAAATCATTTGATACTTGTCTTTTTCGGCTTGGCTTATTTCACTGAGCATAATACCCTCTAGCTCCATCCATGTTGTTGCAAATGGTAGGATTTGTTTTCTTCTTATGGCTGAATAATATTCCATTGTGTATATGTACCACATCTTCTTTATCCATTCATCTACTGATGGACACTTAGGTTGCTTCCATTTCTTGGCTATTGTAAATAGTGCTGCGATAAACATAGGGGTGCATATGTCTTTTTCAAACTGGGCTGCTGCATCTTAGGGTAAATTCCTAGGAGTGGAATTCCTGGGTCAAGTGGTATTTCTATTTTGAGTTTTTTGAGGAACCTCCATACTGCTTTCCACAATGGTTGAACTAATTTGCAGTCCCACCAGCAGTGTAGGACGGTTCCCTTTTCTCCACATCCTCGCCAACATTTGTTGTTGTTTGTGTTTTGGATGTTGGCCATCCTCACTGGTGTGAGGTGATATCTCATTATGGTTTTAATCTGCATTTCTCTGATGATTAGCGATGTGGAGCATCTTTTCATGTGCCTGTTGGCCATCTGAATTTCTTCTTTGGAGAAGTGTCTATTCATGTCCTCTGCCCATTTCTTAATTGGATTATTTGCTTTCTGTTTGTTAAGGTGCATGAGTTCTTTATATATTTTGGATGTCAACCCTTTATCAGATACGTTTTTTATGAATATAGTCTCCCATACTGTAGGATGTCTTTTTGTTCTACTGATGGTGTCCTTTGCTGTACAGAAGCTTTGCAGCTTGATATAGTCCCACTTGTTCATTTTTGCTTTTGTTTCCTTGCCCGGGGAGATATGTTCATGAAGAAGTTGCTCATGTTTATGTCCAAGAGATTTTTGCCTATGTTTTTTTCTAAGAGTTTTATGGTTTCATGACTTACATTCAAGTCTTTGATCCACCTTGAGTTTACCTTTGTGTAGGGGCTAGACAGTAGTCCAGTTTCATTCTCTTACATGTAGCTGTCCAGTTTTTCCAACACCAGCTGCTGAAGAGGCTGTCATCTCCCATTGTATATCCAAGGCACTTTTATCAAATATTAATTGACTGTATATGTTTGGGTTAATGTTTGGATTTTCTATTCTGTTCCACTGGTCTGTGGGTCTGTTTTTGTGCCAATACCAAATTGTCTTGATTACTGTGGCTTTGTAGTAGAGCTTAAAGTCAGGGAGTGTAATTCCCCCTGTTTGATTCCTCCTTCTCAGGATTGCTTTGGCTATTCGGGGTCTTTTGTGGTTCCATATGAATTTTAGAATTATTTGTTCCAGTTCATTGAAGAAAGCTGTTGGTAGTTTGATAGGGATTGCATTGAATCTGTAGATTGCTTTAGGTAGTATAGCCATTTTGACAATATTTATTCTTCTTAGCCAAGAGCATGGGATGCATTTCCAGTTGTTAGTGTCCTCTTTAATTTCTCTTAGGAGTGTCTTGTAGTTTTCAGAGTACAGGTCTTTCACTTCCTTCATTAGGTTTATTCCTAGGTATTTTATTCTTTTTGATGCAATTGTGAATGGAATTGTTTTTCTGATTTCTCTTTCTGTTACTTCATCATTAGTGTATAGGAAAGCAACAGATTTCTGTGTGTTAATTTTGTATCCTGCAACTTTGCTGAATTCAGGTATTAGTTCTAGGAGTTTTGGAGTGGAATCTTTAGGGTTTTTTATGTACAATATCATGTCATCTGCAAATAGTGACAATTTGACTTCTTCTTTACCAATCTGGATGCCTTGGATGTCTTTGTTTTGTCTGATTGCTGTGGCTAGGACCTCCAGTACTATGTTGAATAACAGTGGAGAGTGGGCATCCTTGTCTTGTTCCCGATCTTAGATGAAAAGCTTTCAGCGTCTCGCCGTTAAGTATGATGTTAGCTGTGGGTTTGTCATATATAGCCTTTATGATGTTGAGGTACTTGCCGTCTATACCCATTTTGTTGAGAGTTTTAATCAGGAATGGATGCTGAATTTTGTCAAATGCTTTTTCAGCATCTATGGAGATGATCATGTGGTTTTTGTTCTTCTTTTTGTTGATGTGGTGGATGATGTTGATGGATTTTCGAATGTTGTACTATCCTTGCATCCCTGGGATGAATCCCACTTGATCATGGTGTATGATCCTCTTGATGTATTTTTGAATTCGGTTTGCTAATATTTTGTTGAGTATTTTGCATCTACGTTCATCAGGGATATTGGTCTGTAATTTTCTTTTTTGGTGAGGTCTTTGCCCGGTTTTGGTATTAGAGTGATGCTGGCTTCATAGAATGAGTTTGGAAGTATTCCCTCCTCTTCTATTTTTTGGAAAACTTTAAGGAGAATCGGTGTTATTTCTTCTCTATATGTCTGGTAGAATTCAGAGGTGAATCCATCAGGCCCAGGGGTTTTGTTCTTGGGTAGTTTTTTGATTACCAATTCGATTTCGTCACTGGTGATTGGTCTGTTTAGTTTTTCTGTTTCTTGCTTGGTCAGTCTTGGAAGGTTGTATTTTTCTAAGAAGTTGTCCATTTCTTCTATGTTTTCCAGCTTGTTAGCATATAGATTCTCATAATATTCTCTTATGATTTTTTGTATTTCTGTGGGGTCTGTCGTGATTTTTCCTTTCTCATTTCTAATTGTCTTTATGTGTGTAGATTCTCTTTTTCTCTTAATGAGTCTGGCTAGGGGTTTATCTATTTTGTTTATTTTTTCAAAGAACCAGCTCTTGGTTTTATTGATTTGTTCTATTGTTTTATTCTTCTCAATTTTATTTATTTCTTCTCTAATCTTTATTATGTCCCTCCTTCTGGTGACTTTGGGCCTCATTTGTTCTTCTTTTTCCAATTTCAGTAATTGTGTCTTTAGACTATTCATTTGGGAATGTTCTTCCTTCTTTAAATAGGCTGGATTGCAATATACTTTCCTCTTAGAACTGCCTTTGCTGCGTCCCACAGAAGTTGTGGCTTTGTGTTGTTGTTGTCATTAGTCTCCATATATTCTTTGATTTCTGTTTTGATTTGTTCGTTAACCCATTGATTAATTAGGAGAGTGTTGTTAAGTCTCCATGTATTTGTGAGCCTTTTTGATTTCTTTCTAAAATTTATTTCTAGTTTTATACCTTGGTGATCTGAGAAGTTGGTTGGTAGGATTTCAATATTTTTGACATTACTGAGGTTCTTTTTGTGGCCTAGTATGTGGTCTATTCTGGAAAATGTTCCATGTGCAGTTGAGAAGAATGTGTATCCTGTTGCTTTTGGGTGTAGAGTTCTGTAGATGTCTGTTAGGTCCATCTGTTCTAGTGTGTTGTTCAGTGCCTCTGTGTCTTTACTTATTTCTGTCTGGTTGATCTGTCCTCTGGAGTGAGTGGTGTGTTGAAGTCTCCTAAGATGAATGCATTGCTGTCTATTTCCTCCTTTAATTCTGTTAGTATTTGTCTCACATATGCTGGCGCTCCTGTGTTGGGTGGATATATATTTATAATGGTTATATCTTCTTGTTGGACTGACCCCTTTATCATTATGTAATGTCCTTCTTTATCTTTTGCTACTTTCTTCGTTTTGAAGTCTATTTTGTCTGAAAGAAGTACTGCAACACTTGCTTTTTTCTCTTTGTTGTTTGCATGAAATATCTTTTCCATCCCTTCACTTTTAGTCTGTGTATATCTTTGGATTTGAGGTGAGTTTCTTGTAGGCAGCATATAGATGGGTCTTGCTTTTTTATCCATTCTGTTACTCTGTGTCTTTTGATTGGTGCATTCAGTCCATTTACATTTAGGGTGATTATTGATAGATATGTACTTATTGCCATTGCTGGCTTTAGATTCGTGGTTACCAAGGGTTCAAGGGTTGCTTCTTTACTATCTAACAATCTAACTTAACTTTCTTGTTAAGTTATTGTAAACACAGTCTGATGTTTCTTTCTTTCTCTCCCTTCTTATTCCTCCTCCATTCTTTCTATAATAGGTGTTTTATTCTTTGCCTTTAGTTGGTATTTGGATGGTCTGCTTTCTTTGCTATGATTTTATTTTCTCTGGTGACATCTTTTTAGCCTTGGGTGTGCTTCCATCTAGAGCAGTCCATTTAAGATATCCTGTAGTGGTGGTTTATGAGAGGCAAACTCTCTCAACTTTCGTTTGTCTGGAAATTGTTTAATCCCTCCATCATATTTAAATGATAATCGTGCTGGATACAATATTCTTGGTTCGAGGCCCTTCTGTTTCATAACGTTAAATATATCATGCCGTTCTCTTCTGGCCTGTAAGGTTTCTGTTGAGAAGTCTGACGATAGTCTGATGTGTTTTCCTTTGTAGGTGATCTTTTTTCTCTCTCTAGCTGCCTTTAATACCCTGTCTTTATCTTTGATCTTTGCCATCTTAATTATTATGTGTCTTGTTGTTGTCTTCCTTGGGTCCCTTGTGTTGGGAGATCTATGAGCTTCAGTGGACTGCGGGACTACTTCCTACCCCAGCGAGGGAAAGTTTTCAGCAATTATTTTTCAAAGACACTTTCTATCCCTTTTTCTCTCTCTTCTTCCTCTGGTACTACTATAATGCGAATATTATTCCGTTTGGATTGGTCACACATTTCTCTTAATATTCTTTCATTCCTAGAAATCCTTTTATCTCTCTCTGCCTTAGCTGCTCTGTACTCCTGTTCTCTGTTTTCTATTCCATTAACAGTCTCTTGCATCTCATCCATTCTGCTGTTAAGCCCGTCGATTGCTTGTCTGATTTCTGTATTGTTTTTCCTCAGTTCCCTCACTTCCTCCCTCAGCTCTTGCACATTTCTCTGTAGGTCCATCAGCATGGTTACGACTTCTATTCTGAATTCTTTTTCAGGGAGGCTGTGCATTTCCATCCCTTCAGACTCCCTCTCTGGGGTTGTCTGGTTGATTTTGGTCTGAACCATATTCCTCTGTCTTTTCATGGCTATATAATTGGTCACTGATAGTTGCCACGTATGTCAGCTGGGCTCTTTAAGATTTTAAAAAGAGAAGAAAAAAAAAGAAAGAAAGAAAAAAAGAAAAAAAGAAAGAAAAGAAAAAACAAAAACAAAAACAAAACAAAACAAAACAAAAAACAAAAAAATGCCCACCGGACGTAGATTCTGTGGGAATGCTCTAGGTGGCGCTATTGCCCCACTATTCCACAGCTGTGACTGTGCCGCTCCGCAGGGCCCTTTATCGCTCTGGCAGGGGTGGAAACGAATAGGAGGCTGTTGATCTCAGTGAGAAGTGTAAGTATGGCTACGCTTCCTCAGTCGCCAGCTAAGGCGTCTGAAACTCCCCAGGACTCCCAGCCTGCTGGGCTGAGTGTGCTGGGGTGATCCGGCTTCTCCGCTGGGCTCCTGTCTCTTTAAGACCGCTGAAGAAAGCGCGCGCTTTTTTTTTTTTCCATCCCGGGAGCCGGCTGCAAGCCCCCTGGCGCGTTCCCTGCTCAGATCCTGCCCCTCTGTCTCTCCAATCTCCGCTGCACTGCGCAATGTGGGTCAGCGCTCCCCGCGCGGATCCCCGGGGCTGGCTACTTCGCGGGGTGTACTTCCACTCCCTCCCGGCTCTGAATCCTCTCCTCCTGCCGGTGCGCTGGGGTGGTGGAGTGCTCGGGTCCCGCCGGGTCGCGGCTCCGTATCTTACCCGCCTTTTGGGGTGCCGAGTCCTCTCCGGTGTAGCTGCACGCTGTGCGCTTTCTTGTGTATTCTCGTCTCTCTTTTAGGAATTGATGTATTTTCTGTGTTTTCGTAGATAAATATAGTGTTGGGAGGAGATTTCTGCCGCCCTGCTCACACCGCCATCATCCCAGAAGTCCCCATTGGTCAGATTTTTCACAATCAATTTCAGGCATTTTTAGTCTCTTGGTTTATTAGAATATTTCCGCTGACTTTGGTATATTGACTTTTATGCATTTTTCCTGGGGGAAGTGCAGGTGGAATTCTAGCAGTTTGAAATGTTAAGGAATTAAATTTACAGGATAAAACAGGGCAGTTCTCCAGTCTGAATGTCGTATATATTCATAACTTCAATATAATTCCTGGATTGGTAGTTGTAGTTGTGTGTCTCTTAAGACTAATATCTCATTCAGTACTTTCTAATAAGGTAGAAAATACTTAGAACTTTTTTTTTCAAGTAGCCATTAAGTCAACATATATTCAAACAGGTTGTTGTAATTTACAGAGAATGATACCTTGTTAGAATTCAAAGAAATGCCAAGTTGGGAAGCATCATTCTAGCTGACTCTGAGCTAGTCAGTATCTTTAACTGATGCAGTAACTGTGGCAGATCAAGCTGTAAATTCTCTTGAAGATGGTGAGATGATACAGGAATTAGCCATGTGGTAAACTTATATGTTTGTTTGATATTTAAAGGCACACTTACGGATCATGTGGATTTCATATCCATGAAATAAAGGGGCTGGAGATGGGCCACTGGGAAAATAAAATGTATATGTTTGTTTATATGGATAAAGATGCTAAACTTATTAAAATGAATGTGGGATAGTGAAGAGTGATTTTTATGGCATTTATATGGCATTTCTTTTCATTTTGGAAGCATAGTTCTGAACTTAAAATTTATAATTCTATAAACAAGTTATTTATTTTAAATATACCTTAAATAGTATATATGACTTATTAAAGGTCATTATAAACTCCTAAAACCCATCTTGTTTTCATTGCAGATATTATAGAACAACCAATACTGGTTCAAGGAAATAGTAACAGAAGATCTGTCAGTACCCTCAAACCTTGTGCTAAAGATGCATATATGCTTTTCCAGGTACTTCAGATGATAAAAATAATATTATATAGTTTTGTGTGAATTTTTTTATTTTGGAATTTTATTTCAATTTAATTTTTTTTACACAGCAAATTGTCAAAGTTTAAAGTTTCAGAGTAGTTTTTTTTAAAGTTTTGAAACATTAAAGAGCATCTGTAGCTAATAAACATGACAAAAGGTTATGTTTTACTTTAAGGAAATAATGAATTAAACCCAGAACTGGAAAATCAGTGTATTAGGCATGGCTAGTTATATAAATTGATTCCTTTAAGAAGAGCATTTAAGTAGTAAACCTCCAGTCTACTTAATATAATTTGATATACAATACCTGATTTTTACATTACTTGAATAATACTTTTAAGTAAAATACAATTCATCTGCACTGAAAATTATACTTTAATTAAAGGTTTAAGTGGTTTTTCATTAGAAGATTGCTAGTCTAGAGACTGCCTAGTCACACATTTTCCGGTCCATGGGCATATGAGGGAATGTAGTATGTGAGCTATTTTTATAATATTTAACCATTAACTATGTGTATTCTATATATTGCTATTAATTAATATGATTTTTAAAAGTTTACTTTCATAATACAGTTAACCTTTAAACAACATGGGTTTTGAACTGTGTGAGTCCACTTACACACAAATTTTTTCAATAAATATATTGGAAAAATTATTGGAAATTTGTGACAATTTGTAAAAAGTTTTTCTCTAGCTTATTTTAAGATTACAATATATAATACATATAACACAAAATATGTGTTAATCAACTTTATGTTGTGGGTAAGGCTTCTGGTCAACCACAGGCTACTAGCAGCTAAGTTTTTGGAAAGTCAAAAGTTATATGCCAGCTTTTGGCTGTATGGAGGGCCGTATCTCTAATTTCCTTAACGTTCAAGGGTCAGCTGTAAACAATTTGTCAAAATTTGAATTACCAGTGCTTGGTTCCTAAGGAGTAAAAACAACTACTATGTAAGAACAGATAATTTTCAAAAATATTATCAACTATGAGTTTTGAAAAGCACAATTCTTTCCAGTATGTGAATGTTTTATTTACTTCTTATTTATTGTTTCACTATTTTCCCAGGACCTTTGTCAGTTGGTCAATGCTGATGCCCCTTACTGGTTGGTAGGCATGACAGAAATGACTCGAACGTTTGGCCTCGAATTACTTGAGTCAGTCCTGAATGATTTTCCACAAGTCTTTTTACAAGTAAGCCACTCAGAGTATCTTGCAACAAAATTAATTTTTAATTTTTGGACAGATGTTTTTCAAGAAAGCAACATGTAGTATTTCCCCACATTAGAAGATGTAAAGAATTATAGCTTCAGACTTCAGACATATAATAATTTAGTGTTACCTTACATTTTTATAGTGCCCTACATTTTGAAATTTTAACATCAGAAGGAATCCTAATTAGAGGCTGCCTAGTCACACATTTCCCAGTCTGTGGGCATATGAGGGAATGTTGTATGTGAGCTATTTTTATAATATTTAAAAACCTAAAGAAATTGTTAATAATTTTCGCTTGTTTATATGTAGGTATGTGCTGAAGTCTGCTATACTCAGAGCAAATGATGATTTCTCAATTATAGTCTGTGGAAGTTTTCATAATCTCGTCCCCAGTATTTCTTAACCTTATCTCTTTTCACTCTTCCTCTTGTCCTCAGCCTTTAGCCACACTGTCTTTCTTGCTGTTCCTTAAATGACTCAGGTAGCCACTGGCTTCAGGACCTTTGTACTTAACTGTTTCCTGGCTCTGGAATGCTTTTCTTCCATATGGCTTGCTGTCTTACTTATTTGAGTTCTATGCTCAGTGGTCACCTTATCAGACAAACCTTACACCACCACTTTGTGTAAAATGTGACTTTTTTTCATACCAACATCCTTATCTTTCTTATCCCTCTTTGTTTTTCTTTCTAGCACTTACTATCTCCTGACATAGGTATTTATACATTAGTTTTTTTCTCTCCTCCCCTACAGGAAAGTAGGTAGGAACTCTATGAGGTAGGGACTTAGTTCACTGATGCAAAGATGCTTATAAAAGTGTGTGGCAGATGGCAGATGTTTGATAAACATTGAATGAATGAAGGAAGGAATTGGTAAATGAATTTAAATTTGAAATTTCCATAGTTTGGATTGCATTTTCTGGCTTTGTAAGATATTTGAAAACTTTTTCCAGATTTATTGTACTCAAAAATTCCCACTCTTAATTTATTATTCCTGCTATAATGCGGGGTGGGTGGTGGTGGTGGAAATTATGTGAAAGATCCTAGAATTCACCCCTACAATATTTTCTTCAAGAGATATTTTTATTTATTATTCACTCTTTCAACCAAAATTTACCAGTCACTTACAATTGCTAGCCTGTGTTCAGTGCCATATAGAAGTTAAATAAGACTGACAAAATTCTTGTCTTTATCTCACAAGTGTAATGGGAAGAAAAATATGTTAAGATGTGATGAGTACTGTGAAGGAAAAGTGCTATGTCAATGATAACACAGGTACCAAGCCTGCTGGAGGGTTGGTGGTTATTCAAGGATGTGAAGCTTTTATGTGAAGGATGAAGAGTAGTTAGTTAGAAGAAATAGGAAGAATATGAAAAAAAAAATAGCCAAAGCCCTGACACTGAGAAAAGATCTGTCGTCTCTTCTAGAAAATAAGCTTGGTAAGGGCAAAAAAAATTGAATCCTTTTCCCAAGTACAGTTGCTCATATACATAAAACAGCAAGAAACTTGAATTAAATCAATGAAATATTGTAGTAGGTGAAGAGAAAGACAGGGTTTTTTTCTTCTTCAAAATAAAATCAGCAAATCATATAACTTACTATACTTTTTTGATCAAAGATGACTTCTAGCTTTCTCACTTGAGCAGGGAACTGCCTGCTAAGATGGAATATTCTGTGGGAAGAATTTTACAAAGGACAGATTATTTAGTTTTGAACATAACTTACTTTGGGGTATCTGAGTACACACAAAATGTTAGTTGAATTTATACATTGTGAGCTCAGGAGTAATATTCTGGGCTCAACATTAATGGTTGGCCATGAAAGGAGGAGCATAGAAGAAAGACTAAGAACATGAGGCCAGAAAGGTAGGAGCAAATCTGAGGGAGTGTGCTATAATAAAAGACAAAAGCTCTGAGATGAACCATACAATCAGTTATATCAAGTGTTTCAAAGAGATCTGGTAAGATGAAGACTGAGAAGGTAAGTTTATTTACTTTGCCACACAGATGGTGATGAGTATAAATAAGAATAGTTTGAGTGGGGTTTGGGCAGTTGGTGGAGGCTGTGGAGGAAATCTAGTTGTAGTCAGTTGAGAGAACACTGAGTAGATAAATCCTTAAAGAGTTGTGTGTAATTATAAATTAACCAACACATAAATATATTTAGTAAAGTATTATGTAACTGTGCTCTTCATTTTGGCAGTCAAGGAAACTAACTGTAGATATAAGGGCTCAAATTAATTTCAAATCACTTAACTCTTAAGATCCCATTTTTTGGGAGAAAGAATTAAAAAACTGTTAAGATGCATATAAAAGTCTAGAAGGATATACATTCAGAACTTAACAATAACTGACAAGTTTATCTCCAGGGGTTGAGATTAGGCAAGGCTTTTATTTTTATCTTTACACTTATGTATATTTTCTCTTTTTTTCTCTAATGAATCTGGTTTTTTAAAAGATAACATTTAAAAAATTATATTCTGGGTAAATAAATTGCTCTGTGCCTTTTTTTCCCCTTTCTGTAAGATTAAAGGAATAGTTTGGATGATGTTTATGATTCTTTCTTTGTTCTCAGCCTCAATGATATTTGGATGATTAAAAAAACTAATATATATTTGAGGTTAGACATTAAATGTATACTGGACCTTATATTGCCAGTAAAATGGGACTACTTTTGGCTAATATAGTATTAGGGAATTAACAAGTTAATGAAGGTTTTCTGCATAATAAACCATGAGTATTAGTAAAATTTAAGAATTCTCTGCAAGATTGTCCAGGCTTTAAAATAATTACACTAGTTTGCCATGGTGTTTTTGCATCAAATTGTTATCTTTGAAAAATAAAATCAGTGAATTATGTAAATTATTATATTTTATTAATCAAGTTTTCTCTCACTATAAATGCTTTGGCTATTTGAATTTGCATAATTTATTTTCTTTCTTCTGTTCATGTTTTTAATTGCTAGTGTCCTACTAAAATTGAAATTCCTGGTAATAAGCATCACTTAATTCTAAAATCATTAAATGTTCCTTTTTAATTTAGATTCTATTTAAAAGTTCTTGAAATACTGATGCTCATTTCGATCTTAACATTGTCAAAGAACAGTACTAATTTCAGAATGTGTGTAAATTGTAAAATAATAAACTATATAAACTTAATAAAGCTAAATTATTCATACCGATTATTTAGAAGTTTTATTACTACTAATGTGGCTGTTTTAAAAGCATTAAGTACAAACTAAGTTAATTCTTCTTTCCTTCTTCTTTCTTTTTTATCTTTGTAAATAGCACCAGGAGTTTAGTTTCCTCTTAAAAGAAAGAGTATGTCCTCTTGTGATAAAGCTCTTTTCTCCAAATATAAAGTTCAGACAAGGTTCTGGCTCTTCATCTTCTCCTGCACCAGTTGAAAAACCATATTTTCCTATCTGCATGCGTTTGCTGAGAGTAGTATCTGTTTTGATTAAGCAGTTTTACAGTCTTTTGGTAAGTGCTAATTTTTATGCATGTTTGTATGTGTAATTATATACAGAGTTCTCTTTAGATGATGATTTATTATAGTGTATTTAGCCTTTTCATTTCAGTTCAATAGAATTTTTTTTTGAGTACTTAACAGATATTCTCCTAGGTACTCTAAAGGTTCATTTTATCCTTTCTTGAATCTTGCTTATGTTTTGTATTGTTTTTTTAAGGTATGTCAAGGAGAGTCATGGCCTGTTGTCTGAAGGCAGAGTAGGATTTGTGGCTTGGGAATTTGGCTTCTTAGGCTAATTATCTATGTCAGTTGAAGGATAATTAAAATTAGAGTATATTCAGTTTATTCTGCTTTGATTTATACTATTCTGTGTGTTTCCACATATTAAAGCAACGAAGTAAAAAATTTAGTGAACTCTTAAGATTAGAAATGAATTGATTTTCAATTCCAGGTCAATATTTTATCTATTTGGCATAAATTTATGGGTGCAGAATATGTTGTGATATTTATAATCATAATTTGTATCAGTGGAATAATGATTTACAGAGAAAATGGTGTTTTATATTTCTTTTTAGTTTATTTTGAGAAATTCAGCATTGTACAATTTATAAGGATTTATACCTTAATTTTAATTAACAAAAATAATTGGTTACTGATCACCTATTGTGAACAGTATTGATCACCTTCTATGAGAGGTGTCCTAAGTGTTAGAAATAACCAGAGAAATAAACGTTTGTTGTTTATAAGCCTCACACACAGAAGAAAAAAACCCAACAACCTCACAAACTAATGGATAGATCAGATACTTTATACTGAATTTTGTTGACAGCTTTTTAAAATAAAACTTTTAAAAATATTTAGATACACACGTCATACATTTTCTTTTTGTATTACAAATCAATTTATGCAAAATGTATCAGAAATAATGTTTATAAGCACTAGTTATTTCTGGTCACATAAGATATATCTGTAATATACATTGATGTATTTAGTGCATGGTTTAGAAATAGCTGTAGGAAATCAAATCATTTCAGTTTGTATTGCTATTTAGGGACACTGAATTATCAAGGTTTGGTGCCAAAGATTAAAGAGTTCTTTGGTATGCTCATAATTATTGGATTTGGCTTTCTGTTCTAACAAAATTAACAAAATATAAATGAACCTTTAGGTACATAAGTTTTTGAACTTAACTTTAGTTCATAGCCCCATCTTTCACTGTAAGGATTAATTTATTTTTTTATTTTTTTATTTTATTAAGGTATTATTGATATACACTCTTATGAAGGTTTCACGTGAAAAAACAATGTGGTAACTACATTTACTCACATTATCAAGTCCCCACTCATACCCCAATTCAGTCACTGTCCATCAGTGTAGTAAAATGACACAGATTCACTGTTTGCCTTCTCTGTGCTACACTGTTTTCCCTGTGATCCGCCACACCATGTGTACTAAACAAAATACCCCACAATCCCCTTCTCCCACCCTCCTCACCCACCCTGCCACAACCCTCCCCTTTGGTAACCACTAGTTCCTTCTTGGAGTCTCTGAGTCTGCTACTATGTTGTTCCTTCAGTTTTGTTTCGTTGTTATACTCCACAAATGAGGGAAATCATTTGGCACTTGTCTTTCTTGCCTGGCTTATTTCACTGAGCATAATATCCTCCAACTCCATCCATGTTGTTGCAAATGGCAGGATTTGTTTCCCTCTTATGGCTGAATAGTATTCCATTGTGTATATGTACCACTTCTTCTTTATCCATTCATCTACTGATGGACACTTAGGTTGCTTCCATATCTTGGCTATTGTAAATAGTGCTGCAATAAACATACGGGTGCATATGTCTTTTTGAATCTAAGAAGCTGTATTCTTTGAGTAAATTCCAAGGAGTGGGATTCCCGGGTCAAATGGTATTCATATTTTTAGTTTTTTGAGGAACCTCCATATTGCTTTTCACAATGGTTGAACTAGCTTACATTCCCACCAGCAGTGTAGGAGGGTTCCCCTTTCTCTGCATCCTCGCCAGCATTTGGTGTTCTTAGTCTTTTGGATGTTGGCCATCCTTACTGGTGTGAGGTGATATATTATTGTGGTTTTAATTTGCATTTCCCTGATGATTAGTGATGTGCAGCATCTTTTCATGTGCCTGTTGGCCATCTAAATTTCTTTGGAGAACTGTCTCTTCATATCCTCTGCCCATTTTTTAATCAGGATATTTGCTTTTTGGGTGTAGAGGCGTGTAAGTTCTTTATATATTTTGGCTGTTAACCCTTCGTCAGATATGTCATTTACAAATATATTCTCCCATACTGTGGGATGCCTTTTTGTTCTGTTGATGGTGTCCTTTGCTGTACAGAAACTTTTTAGTTTGATGTAGTCCCATGAGTTCATTTTTGCTTTTGTTTCCCTTGCTCGAGATGCGTTCAGGAAGAAGTTGCCCATGCTTATTATACTCAGGAGATTTTTGCCTATGTTGTCTTCTGAGAGTTTTATGTTTTCATGACTTACATTCAGGTCCTTGATCCATTTCGAGTTTACTTTTGTGTATGGGGTTAAACAATAATCCAGTTTCATTCTCTTGCATGCAGCTGTCCAGTTTTGCCAACACCAGCTGTTGAAGAGGCTGTCATTTCCCCATTGTATGTCCATGGCTCCTTTATCATATATTAATTGACCATATATGGTTGGGTTTATATCAGGGCTCTCTCTAGTCTGTTCCATTGGTCTATGGGTCTGTTCTTGTGCCAGTATCAAATTGTCTTGAGTACTGTGGCTTTGTAGTAAAGCTTGAGGTTGGGGAGCATAATCACCCCAGCTTTATTCTTCCTTCTCAGGATTGCTTTGGCTATTTAGGGTCTTTTGTGGTTCCATATGAATTTTAGAATGATTTTCTCTAGTTCGTTGAAAAATGCTGTTGGTATTTTGATAGGGATTGCATTGAATCTGTACATTGCTTTAGGCAGGATGGCCATTTTGACAATATTAATTCTTCCTATCCATGAGCATGGGATGTGTTTCCATTTATTGGTATCTTCCTTAATTTCTCTCATGAGTGGTAGTTTTCAGAGTATAGGTCTTTCACTTCCTTGGTTAGGTTTATTCCTAGGTATTTTAGTCTTTTTGATGTAACTGTGAATGGAACTGTTTTCCTGATTTCTCTCTCTGCTAGGTCATCGTTAGTGTATAGGAATGCCACAGATTTCTGCGTATTAATTTTGTATCCTGCAATTTGCTGAATTCAGGTATTAGATCTAGTAGTTTTGGAGTGGATTCTTTAGGGTTTTTTATGTACAATATCATGTCATCTGAAAACAGGGACAGTTTGACTTCTTCCTTACCAATCTGGATGCCTTTTATTTCTTTGTGTTGTCTGATTGCCATGGCTAGGACCTCCAAAACTGTGTTGAATAAAAGTGGGGAGAGTGGGCATCCTTGTCTTGTTCCTGATCTTAAAGAAAAAGCTTTCAGCTTCTTGCTATTAAGTCTAATGTTGGCTATGGGTTTGTCATATATGGCCTTTATTATGTTGAGGTACTTGCCCTCTATACCCATTTTGTTGAGAGTTTTCATCATGAATGGATGTTCAATTTTGTCAAATGCTTTTTCAGCATCTATGGAGATGATCATGTGGTTTTTGTCCTTCTTTTTCTTGAAGTGGTGGATGATGTTGATGGATTTTTGAATGTTGTACCATCCTCTTATCCCTGAGATGAATCCCACTTGATCGTGGTGTATGATCCTCTTGATGTATTTTTTAATTCAGTTTGCTAATATTTTGTTGAGTATTTTTGCATCTATGTTCATCAGGGATATTGGTCTGTAATTTTCTTTTTTTGTGGTGTCTTTGGCTGGTTTTGGTATTAGAGTGATGCTGGCCTGATAGAATGAGTTTGGAAGTATTCCCTCTTCTTTTACTCCTTGGAAAACTTTAAGGAGGGTGGGTATTACGTCTTCACTAAATGTTTGATAAAATTCAGTGGTGAAGCCATCTGGGCCAGGCGTTTTGTTCTTAGGTAGGTTTTTGAATACCAGTTCAATTTTGTTGCTGGTAACTGGTCTGTTCAGATTTTCTGTTTCTTTCTGGGTCAGCCTTGGAAGGTTGTATTTTCCTAGAAAGTTGTCTATTTCTTCTAGGTTATCCAGTTTTCCAGCACGTAATTTTTCATAGTATTCTCTCATAATTCTTTGTATTTCTGTGGTATCCGTAGTGATTTTTCCTTTCTCTTTTCTGATTCTGTTTATGTGAGTAGAGTCTCTTTTTTTCTTGATTAGTCTGGCTAGGGGTTTATGTATTTTGTTTATTTTTTCAAAGAACCAGCTCTTGCTTTCACTGATTCTCTCTTTTGTTTTATTCCTCTTGATTTTATTTATTTCTGCTCTAATCTTTATTATGACCCTCCTCCTACTGATTTTGGGCCTCATTTGTTCTTCTTTTTCTAGTTTTGTTAATTGTGAGTTTAGACTGCTCATATAGGATTGTTGTTCTTTCCTGAGGTAGGCCTGTATTGCAGTATACTTTCCTCTTAGCACGGCTTTCGCTATGTCTCACAGATTTTGCGGTGTTGAATTATTGTTGTCATTTGTCTGCATATATTGCTTGATCTCTGTTTTTATTTGGTCATTGATCCATTTGTTATTTAGGAGCATGTTGTGAAGCCTCCATGTGTTTGTGGGCTTTTTCATTTTGTTTGCATAATTTATTTCTCATTTCATACCTTTGTGGTCTGAGAAACTGGTTGGTACAATTTCAATCTCTTTGAATTTACCGAGGCTCTCTTTGTGGCCTAGTATATGATCTGTTCTTGAAAATGTTCCATATGCACTTGAGAAGAGTGTGTATCCTGTTCCTTTTGGGTGTAGAGTTCTGTAGATGTCTGTTAGGTCCATCTGTTCTAGTATGTTGTTCAGTGCCTCTGTGTCTTTACTTATTTTCTGTCTGGTTGATCTGTCCTTTAGAGTGAGTGGTGTGTTGAAGTCTCCTAAAATGAATGCATTGCATTCTACTTCCCCCTTTAATTCTGTTAGTATTTGTTTCACATATGCTGGCGCTCCTGTGTTGGGTGGATATATATTTATAATGGTTATATCTTCTTGTTGGACTCACTCCTTTATCATTATGTAATGTCCTTCTTTATCTCTTGCTACTTTCTTCGTTTTGAAGTCTATTTTGTCTGATACAAGTACTGCAACTCCTGCTTTTCTCTCCCTATTAGTTGCATGAAATATCTTTTTCCATCCCTTCACTTTTAGTCTGTGTATGTCTTTGGGTTTAAAGTGAGTCTCTTGTAGGCAGCATATAGATGGGTCTTGTTTTTTATCCATTCAGTGACTCTGTGTCTTTTGATTGGTGCATTCTGTCCATTTACATTTTGGGTGATTATCAATAGGTATGTACTTATTGCCATTGCAGGCTTTAGATTCTTGGTTACCAAAGGTTCAAAGTTAACTTCCTTACTATCTAAGAGTCTAACTTAAGTCACTTAATATGCTATTACAAACACAATCTAAAGGTTCTTTTTTTTTCTTCCTCCTCCATTCTTTATATATTAGGTATCATATTCTGTACTCTTTGTCTATCCCTTGATTAACTTTGGGGATAGTTATTTTAATTTTGCATTTTCTTAGTAATTAGCTGTTCTACTTTCTTTACTGTGGTTTTATTACCTCTGGTGACAGCTATTAAACCTTAGGAGCACTTCCATCTATAGCAGTCCCTCCAAAATACACTGTAGAGATGGTTTGTGGGAGGTAAATTCTCTTAGCTTTTGCTTATCTGGATATTGTTTGATCCCTTCTTCAAATTTAAATGATAATCTTGTCGGATAAGGTATTCTTAGTTCAAGGCCCTTCTTGCTTCATTGCATTAAATACATCATGCCACTCCCTTCTTGCCTGTAAGGTTTCTGCTGAGAAGTTGGAGGATAGCCTGATGGGCTTTCTTTTGTATGTGATCTTATTTCTCTCTCTGGCTGCTTTTAATAGTCTGTCCTTATACTTGATCTTTGCTATTTTAATTACTATATGTCTTGGTGTTGTCTTCCTTGGGTCTCTTGTGTTGGGAGATCTGTGCATCTCCATGGCCTGAGAGAGTGTCTCCTTCCCCACATTGGGGAAGTGTTCAGCAATTACCTCCTCAATGACACTTTCTATCCCTTTTTCTCTCTATTCTTCTCTGGTACCCCTGTAATGTGAATATTGTTCCGTTTTGATTGGTCACACAGTTCTCTGAAAGTTCTTTCATTCTTAGAGATTCTTTTTTTTCTCTCTGCCTCAGCTTCTTTGTATTCCTCTTCTTAATTTCTATTTTATTTATCCTCTCCTCCACCATATCCAATCTGCTTTTAATACCCTCCGTTGTGCTCTTCAACGATTGGATCTCCATCTGGAATTCATTCCTGAGTTCTCAAACATCTTTCTGTACCTCCATGAGCACGTTAATGATTTTTATTTTGAACTCCTTTTCAGGAAGAGTCATGAGGTCAGTGTCATTTAAATCTTTCTCTGGAGTGGTATTAATAATTTTACTCTGAACCAGGTTCCTTTGGCGTTTCATAGTTGTATATGGTGCCCTCTAGTGCCCAGAAGCTCTACTCCCTGGAGCTGCTCAGCCCCTGAATCAATGTTGGGTGTTGCTCGGGAGTGGTATTGGTGCCTGAGGGGAGGAAAGAGCTGTTTCCTGCTTCCTGGCTGCTATGCCTGTCTCCACTGCCTGAACCAGTGGGCCAAGCACACAGGTATAAGCCTCTATGCTTCGCATTTGTAGTTGCTGCAGACATATCTTCCCTCTGGCTGGCCTAATCCCAGGGTAGGGTTTGCTGGTTTGCAAGCCAGGTGGATCTGGCCGGGAAAAAGGTGCAGTAGGCTGTGTATCACAGAGGGTGTCCTTGGAGCTGTGTAGGCAGCCTGGGAGCTGGAGCACCTGAAGATCGTCTAAGGGGGAAGATTTCTTTTTCCTTGTTAAATATGAGAGTCTGTATGGCAAAGCTCCCAACCTGCTGGGCAGAGTGCACCCAGACAATTTTGTCTACCTGTCCTCTCTCCTGAGCAGTAAGCTCTGTGCAATCCTTGCCCCTTTAGCAGGCCTCCTGCTGAGGGCTTCCTTGTTAGGAAGTCTCTCAGACTGCCTGCCTTTCTTTTGTGCCAGAGCAGCTGGATATGGATCCCTGCTTTCCTCAAGAGGCTGTAATCTTAGTCTCTCCAGAAATTTGCCTGACTTAGCTTTCCAGCCCCATCATCAGAAGAGTATCATGCAAACACCATGACATGTAGGTTTGTGCTCCCAGAGCAGATCTCTGGAGTTAGGTATTCAGCAGTCCCAGGCCTCCCCTCCCTCCCTGCTCCATTTTTCTTCCTCCCACTGGTGAGCTGGGGTGGGGGAAGGGCTTGGATCCTGCCAGGCCACACCTTTGGTACCTTACCCTGTTCTGTGAGATCTGCTCTTTTCTCCAGGTGTATGCAGTGTGGCGCAGTCCTCTTTCCTGTTGCTCTTTAAGGATTAGTTGTATTAATTATATTTTCGTATTATATGTGGTTTTAGGAGGAACATGTGTCTCACTTCTCATGCTGCCATCTTTAATCCCTGTTAGCTCTTCATATATAACTACATTTCCCTTCTCCTTTTTCTCCACTCACCCTTAAGAATATTTAATTTTTACTTATTTAAAATTAAAATATTTTACTGGTTTGTAGCACCAAGTTAAGAACAGTAATGCAACTTATAATTTATAACTTAGATTTAAAGAAGTATTATAAAAAACTTTACACTTTTTAGGTTACTGAATGTGAGATATTTCTGTCACTTCTGGTGAAATTTTTGGATGCAGATAAACCACAGTGGCTCCGAGCTGTTGCAGTAGAATCAATACACCGACTCTGTGTGCAGCCTCAGCTATTAAGGTAAAACCTCGGCAATATTTTGTTAAATGGATAGGTTGAGGTTTGTGCTAGAGGAAGAGTTTAAGTGTTTATTCCCAAATATTAGTGATTTCTAAACAAAAATTTTGTATTATATATGTGTGGAGGGCTAGGTGTTTGGTTGTAGAAAACAACTGGGAGGTGGGCAAAAAGTGTGATTAGTGATTGCCATCAATCCAGTGTTAATATGGCCAAGATAAGCATTAGAACATTGACCACAATCTGAACTTTTGAACTCAATTAGTAAAGTCACTCGGATATGATGAAATTTTAAGTATAGAATTCAGACAGATTTATCAACGTTTACTTGATATAAAAAATGCTTTACAATTTTATTATATTCAAATATTTTTCCCAGAAACATTTAAAACTCTTTTACAGGTCCTTTTGTCAGTCCTACGATATGAAACAGCACTCTACCAAGGTTTTCCGTGACATTGTGAATGCACTGGGGTCTCTCATCCAGTCATTGTTCCTTGTCCCTCCTACTGGAACTCCTGCTGCAGCAAATCAAGCTGGTAAAGATTTATTCGTATTTTGTGTTTTATATTCTACTATGATTTACAGTATTCTCTATTCTGAGGTGCAGTTTTATAGAAATCCTGTCACTAGAGAAATTGGAATTACCTAAATGTATTGATAATAAAGACTTAGACATAAATGATCTATCTCACTGTGGCAACTGTTTCTTTCCAGAATATTCTCTTTTTTGATACATTTTCAGTTCTTCTAATTGCATATGAACAGAAGTTTAGCTGCTTATCATCATTTGAAAAGATTTCATTTGATGCCTCTCTTAAAAGCGCTGTTAGTCTTTATTTTAACAAAACGTGTGAACTCGACTTAAGCTTGTTTGGAAATCAATACATGGCTTCTTGCTTCCCTTTACCTTCTTTTTTTTCCACTTTTTACTCTGATTAGTGGTCTTCCTGTTCTTTATTGCCCCCTCTGATGAAAAGTGGTCTAAGAAAAGGTATATTACAAAGTTTGTCACTATTTTTACTTAGTAGTAACTTTTAAATAAAAAAGGAAGTAGTGTTTTGCGGGAACAGAGAGACCAAGAGCCAAAATAGGATTGATAAATTTCAGTTGTTCAATATCCATTCTTGTAGCCCAATATTTTTTTTAATTGACCTCCTGTTTGAATATTGGCTTGTAATTAAGTAGTAAATTGTTATCTATACTTTCTTCCTTTTACCTAATAGGAAACAGTAACTCAGGTGGCCCCGTCTCAGCACCAGCTAACTCAGGAATGTTGGGGATTGGTGGAGGTGTTACTCTGCTACCAGCATTTGAATATAGAGGAACTTGGATACCTATTCTGACTATAACAGTACAAGGCAGTGCAAAAGCCACCTAGTAAGTAGCAGTGGCATTATTTTACTAGGAATGATATTGTTGGGGATGATATTTTATCCTAAAATGTTTCTGTCTGTATTATATTAAAATTTTTAGACTATTTCTAATGCATTTTAGACCTAACTTTCTTTTGTTGTATTTTGAGAATTTTTGTCTAGGACTGGATTTTGTCTGTTTTCTTTTGTACTTTTTGTAGACTGTTAACAGCATTATAAAACAAAATGTGATTTCTTTACCTGAGGACTTTTCCAGTGTTCTGTATTGCTTTTTGATTTAAGTAAATGGCTTGATTTCAGACCCCTTGGACTTAGGTCTTCTAATACAAACTGAGTTATCTTCAGAAAATTAGTTAACCTTGTTCAAATCTCAGTTTCCTTACCTATAAAATGGGAGTAGTGAGATACCTGCCTTTCAGGATTCTATAGTGGGAAGAGTTATTTTGAGTGTTTAGCATCATATTATTAGGTTTTAACACGTGGAACTTTTAGTTTAATTAAAAGTATTTAGTGGATTCCGTATGTGTTCTTTTTAAATTGTCATTAGCCATGTAAATTTAACAAATACATGTTCAGCAATGTATTAATTGATTTTTCTTAAGTGTGCTGCAGAGATAAAGCAGTCAGTACTGTACAGGTTTAACATTGCTGTACTTACTGTGAGGCCTTTAACTAGTATGTCTTGAATAATTGGTATGTATAATTAAAACACTATTCCGGTGACAGTAAATCAGAACTCAAAGTGTGAAGCAGAATTTTTGACAAGTTTAAATTATATTTATATGATATGTCAGTCTTCATTGTATCATCATAATGATACTTTGCTTTGCTGTGCAACTTTATTTTGCCTAAAACAGAGAAGTATAGAGTCATAGGGGACTGAAGTAGTTAATGGAAATTCATTGTTGTTTTTAGTCATTTAGTAGATATTCAAGTTACCTAGTCTCATAGAGGCTTTTCCTTGCTACTAAGGCTAGTGACTCAAATATAGTAGAGTATCATGTTGGAAAAGAATCAGGTTCCTAGCACTGAAGGAGCATTAATAATCTCATTCACTTACCGCCTCATTTTATAAATAGAAAAAAACCTTAACACAGAACAAAATTGCTGCCTTCGTGGAGGTTACAGTTTAGTGGATGAGTTAGTAAATAAAAACAAAAAAAACACAATATCACCTTGGGTAGTAGTTAATTCTTTGAAGAAAAAGCAAGTTCAGGAGATACAGAGTGACCAAGATGAAGATGGAGACAGAAATGATCTTTTTGAGGAAATAAGATTGTGTAAATATGTAATTAAAGAGACAGTGAAGATGTGTGCTTGAGGGAAAAAAAGTAATTGACAAGAGAGAAAATACCTGGTCAAGTTGTAAGAATTGTTTTTTTATTAATAGAATAAAGCCTTAAACCAATTATTTATTAATGATTTAGTCCTTATCAATTGAGAAGCTGGGTTTTAACTAGTTCTGCTACTATATACTATATGAGTTTAGTACTTTATTTCTCTTAATCATAATTTTCTTATCTTTAACCAAAATTAGGACTAAATCTCTAAGGAACATACAGTTTTTTTTCTTAGTGCTATCCATTCTGAGATGACTCACTTCTGAAGTCATAAATAGCCAGAAAATATTGGGTGTTCTTTTGTTTGCGGGTTAGTATGTTCACATTGGAGCTTCCCTGTTGAATTGGCATCTTTCATTCTTTCATTCATCGTGAAGTTCAGAATAAAGTGATTTTTGCTATTTTCCTTGAAAGCATGCATATAAATCTTGGTTGTGTGAAAACTTAAATAATGTATAGACAGAAGTAGTTTTAACGTAAGTATTGGTGACATTATATTCTTTGAGTTATTACACTATGGCTCCCTTCAAAGTTGGTCTTGTTTTACAACTTGACCTTAAATTTAAAATATTTAAATAAATGGGTTACATTTTATCTTAAAGTGGAATTTATGTCAAATCTAGTAAAAAGCCCTGAAACAGTGAGGTAAGAAAGTGTAGGTTTCGTTTTAGGTTTGCAGTATAAATAAAAGTAAGTATAAGTTACCTTTTTTTCTTAACTATTCTAGTGCTTAAAATCTAGAATTTGGGAATTCCACAGAATTTGGGAATTAGAATTTCTGGTATTTAGGATTATCTTCATTGTTTTAGATGCATTTTCCTAGTAGATCATATGTTCTTTAAGAACAGAGATATGTCTAACAAAATGCTTGTCACTGATAGGCTTAGTATGTGACTCTCTAAGGCTAATTAGCCTGACAAAGATTAAACTCATAAACATTACCTTTCCATGTGAGGCTAGATCTCTTAATCAATAATACAAATGTATATTTATTGGTTACCTACATTTTAAAATGCCCAGAGTTGGCACATGTTAAATTGCTAGGCTTAGTGTCAGGCTTGGGTTAAAAACTGCTGATTAATAACTGTGTCACCTTAGTCTCTCAGTTTCATCATCTGTTTCTTTTAGGGTTTTTGTGAGGAGTTAAATGAGATGATACACATTAAAAAAAACCTTAGCATCCCAGGCTGAGAGTAAGTGCTCAATAAATGATATTTAGGTATTTTCATTGTTTATTCTGAGTTTTGTATTTCTTTTTTTTTTGGTATCATTAATATACAATTACATGAGCAACATTGTGGTTACTAGATTCCCCCCATTATCAAGTCCCCACCACATACCCCATTACAGTCACTGAGTTTTGTATTTCTTTATTAATCATCTACCTTATCTAGTCTTGATTAGGATTCAGGAACTTGTAGAATTGGAGGTAGGAAATTACTCTTATTAATTTCTCTTATTGTAATCTTTAGTGACTTTTTTGTTTTTGAGATGAATACCATAAAGTCACCCTTTTATGGTGTACAATACATGGTTTTATTATATTCAGAAGTTATTTAGCAATAACCACCATCTAATTCCAGAACTTTTTTATCACTCCAGAAAGAAACTCCTTACGTATCAGCATTCATTCCCCAATCTCCCTTTCCCTACCCCTTAGCAACCACCAATCTGCCTTTTGTCTCTGTCAGTTTGCCTATTCTGTATATTTATTATAAATGCAATCATATAATAAATGAGTATTTTGTTCAGACTTCTTTCACTCAGCATAATGTTTTGGAGGTTCATCTGTATTCTAGGGTGTATCAGTGCTTCATTTCTTTTTATGGATGAATAACATTCCAATGTATGTATATATGTACAATATTTTGTTTATCTCTTCATCAATTGATGGGCATTTGAGATGTTTCCACTTTTTGGGTTTTATGAATAATGCTGCTGTGAGCATTTATGTACAAGTTTTTGCTTAGACATACCTTTTCATT
>JAVSCE010000717.1:0-102041 GCA_032199065.1 Smutsia gigantea
AACTACCAAATTTGACTGGTCACCGTTTCTGTTGAGCCTCACACTGAGAAGTTTATGGTGATAGAATCAAAATTGAGCAGTAGAAAGATCAGAGACAAAGCAAAAAGAAGGTCCAGGACAAAGTAGGGGAGAGGAGGTGGCCAGGGGATCTGAGAAAGTCAATCACTATATCTGTGAACACAAAAATAACAAAAAATTCATTTCCCTTAAAAATGGACAACCAGAGTTTATCAAGGACAAATCTCATACAAAGTTATTTTGAGACAAAAGAATATAAGAAGCATAACAACCTGCAGGTGATAAAAGCATGCCAGAGAGACCTGCCCACGAACAGATATAAATCATAACTTATGACTTTAAATGAACCGCAAGATATTGAGAAAATGATACAGTACGTGACGGAACAACATATCTCAGAATTTAAAACACTCAGAAAGGAGGTGATGGAACTCAGGAACAAATTTTAAATAAAAAAGAATCACTTGAAAAAGAAAGACTAACTAGAATGAATAAAGAAATGAAAAACCACAATTTAAAATAGAAGTGCCTTTTAAAATAGAAGTTAAAAAGATAGTTCTTAATAACTTAGAAAGAAATGGATATAAAATGGGCATGAGAGAAAAAAATGACAAATATTGGTTATAGGCAAAGAATATGGAACTTAAAGGTAAGAATCCCTGAAGAAGACCAAAAGAACAGAACACTGAGAATTACAAGTGAGAAAAAACTTCCTTGAATAAAAAAATTTCTTTGAAAGTACACACTGCATATCTTAGAATATTGAACCCTAACCAACAACACTGAGGCACATTTTAGTAAAACTCGTGGACCTTAACAAAAAAGAAAAATCCTTTGGACATCTAGAAAAAAACAAGAGCATTTTACTTACAAAAGAAAAAATTAGATGATCATCAGAATTTATGCCAGAAGAAAATGGAATAATACATTGAAGACTTCCAGGAAAGAAAACTGGGAACCAAAGACTATATCCAGCAAAACTGACTTTTAAAATAAAGGTGCTTCATTGATAACAAATTGCTATCAACATGTAAGAAATCAGGGGGATATTATTCTCATGAGTCTTTTCTGAAGAGCCTACTAGAGAATGAACTTCAGATAACCAAAATAACCATCGAGACATCAACTAGACTGGCATGTAAAGGAAATATTAAAAATAATTAATAAATGTTAAACTTTATTTTAAAAATTAAAAAATCAATCTATTGGAAAACTTCTGATTGTTTTAATCTTAAATTCAAGATAAAACTTAACTTAGTCCTGTATTGGTTACAGAACAATCCATATATGTGATTGACTCTGACAATAAACAAAGTAAAGGAACAAGTTGACAGAAGCTAGATGAAGGTGGTGAAGAGATGCAAAGGGAAGGGTGCAACTCTACCCTCTCAGGCTACAAAGTAGGAGGCCAAGATATCTGTTTGTTGTTAATGGATTAGGTAATGGAATACTTTAAACATGCTATTTGAAGTTGTAGAGGTGACCTGCAAAGACTGCCTTTTCACTATGGAAATCAAAAGTGTTCTTGGAGTCTCCTTCTGCCCTACCTTTGTTCCAAATGAAAGAGGCCAACAGGTGATCTAAATGGAGACAACTGGGCTTTGAATCCCAGCACTTTCCATCTTAAGCAGAGCGATACAAGGGCAAAATATCCATGACTGGGCTTCCTCCGTGCAAGTAGCAGCAGCACTCTAAGCTCAGATTGTTTCTGCCCTGGTTGCTTTGCTCCCTAGCCTTGTCTCCAGCCTCCCACTGCATGCACAAGCTTCCCAATATCCTGCCAATAAAGCCCCGTGTTGCTGTTGTGTAAGTCTCTGCGATATTTTGACTTCTAAGAAATATATCTTGGTCATTTAATGACCAAGATATATTTCTTATATACATTTAGTCTTCGTCCACAATCCCCCAAACCCTTGGCATTTCCTGAGTGATAAGAGCAATAGGAGCATCTTTTGTCATAATGTTTGGTCTCTTGTCCAATTCCTGAAATTGTTTCAGAGCCAAAAGGCAAAATGGTTGTCTTGTTAATTTAAAACAAGCCCCTTTGCACCACGACTGGGTTTAGGTTGATGCGGTAAGCTTTGGAAAGCTCCTAAGGATGGGGGCTGGTTGCCAGGAGAGCCAACCATGAATAAAGGGTTAGAACTTTCAGTTCCACTCCCTGATTTCTGGGGAAGGATGGGGGCTGGAGGTTGAATCAGTACCAATGGCCAACAATTTAATCAGTCCTGCCTGTGTAATGAAGCCTCCATAAAAACCCAAAGAAAGGACTGGGTTTGGAGAGCTTCTGGCTTGGTGAACACATGGAGATTTGGGGAGAGTGGTGTGCCTTGAGAGGGCATGGAAACTTTGTGCCCCTCTCCTATGCCTTGCCTTATGCATTTCTTCCATTGGGCTCTTCCTGAGCTTTCCTCTTATAATAAACCAGTGATCTAGTAAGCAAAATGTTTCTCTGAGTTTCGTGAGCCACTCTACCAAGTTAATCAAACCCAAGGAGGGGTTCGTTGGAACCTCCAATCAATAGCCAGTCAGTCAGAAGCACTGGTAACAACCTGCACTTGCAACTGATGACTGAAAGCAGGGGAGGGGCTGTCTTGAAGGACTGAGCCTTTATCCTGTGGCATCTGTCAGAACTGAGTTAAATTGCAGGACACCCCGCTAGTGTCTGAAAATTGCTTATTGGTGTGGGGACCCACCCCACATTGGAAATTAGGTGTAGAACCCCTTTTAATTACCTAGAGAGTTTTTTGTGTTGGTGGTAGTGATGAAAACAGTCAAAGAGTACAAATCCAGTGGATTCCAGAGTTTCTTGTGGTCCTCCTCTAGATTATTCAATTAACAGAGAAGATTGAGACAAAGAGAAGGGAGGAGACATCCCCAAGTCATACAATGAATTCTCAATAGACCTGCCAGTTTGGTAAATGAATCAAAGACGATCGAACAGGTGAGACTGGAAAATGGCAGGAAAACATAAAGGGTGCTGAACGGCAGGCCACTCCTACACTGTGAAACGAGAAATGCTGTGAAGTTCTCCCTCTTTCCTATGTTACTTCCTTTCAGCCTGCGGAGAGGCCTGAACTCCCAACAGACCGAGGCTCTGGAGTGCTGCCAATCTTGGCCCCAGCCGTTCAGCCAACCTGCCAAAACACACTGATGACAAGAGGATGCTAATTACAGGAGATTTGTTTTCACAGGGAACATGAAACTTTCTCATTATCGGAGGATTTGCATCAGTAAAATTATACAGATTCTCAGTGATGACAGAGCATGCTCATTTGATTGGGCTGTACAAATACTGCATGGATGCCTTCCCTCCTAATTGGCAGCAAAAACAGAGATCAGAATGAAGTAGTATAAGCCCTGAAGGAAGGTCAGGAGGAATTCTGGAATTTCCTGGTTATATGAAGGGAATCAAAAGTAAGCAAGCCCAGGCAAAAACAGGGGTACCAGCCCTTAGAAGGAGACTGCCCTCAGGCTGCCTTTCTGGCAAGACAAGGGACATGAAGGAAATGTATAGCTCTCAGCTGAGCGCCTACCATGTGTCAGATCCCTAGTATATGTGATCACATTTGATTCTCAATGTAATCCTATGGGAAGGGGGATGAGGATTATTTCCTACTCTCGAAATAAGGATATTGAGATTCATATAGCTGGAGTGACCTCCCAAGGACAACAGCAGGTCAGTGGCATTCCCAACTCCAAAGCCGATGCTATTTCTACTATACTATTTCTGAACATAGTAGATGCTTAATACAAGGGGATGGGAGGTGTCCCAGCATGTACTTTAAGCCCCAAGGCCAATTTTCATCCCAGTCCCTGGTCTGCAGAACAAAGGAAATGCTGAGTGAGGCTGTGTTTTTCATACTCATTTTAATCTAAAATGTTTGACAGGTATTAGATGATGCAGAGGATAAAAAGCCATGGCAGGCCCTTTGAAAAATGTGCCTGTATTATCTACTTAGTCGAAGCCTCTCTGAACATCAGAATTGCATTTCATTGAATCTGGTAGGGGAGAGAAAGCAAGTGCAGACTTTCTCTCAAAACTCTTCCTGAGCCTTTAATATTCAGAGAAGATTGTTTGTTCTTGGGTTGGGCTAGGGATGACAGATGGCCATCACGGCTCCCTCTGGCTGCCTTGCTTCCTGGCTGAGGAGATTGCATGTCTGAATATACTGTCTGTCTGTCTTATTTCTCCCCAAAGCATTAGGCTTTGTAGAATTGAAAATACAGTCATCTTTCCCCAGGCACAGGGTTATGTTCCTGAGAGAGGAGAAAATTCCGAATCTACAAAAAGAGACACAACCCTTGTTGCGAAAGGGACCAACTCAAGGAGATCTGGCAAGGTGGGGTTGGGGGAGGCTACAGGGCAGCTCCTCCTCTGCTGATGTTGAGGGCAGGATTGTGAGCCTCATTAGAGCTGGAAGTCCATGGCACACGGATTCACTCACCACTCTACACCCAGCATCTACGCCTGGTTATCTTGTGAGATACACTAGATTGCGAGCTCCTTGAAGACAGAGAGACAGTGTCTTACTTATCTTTGGATTTCCTGTGCCTGGCACAGCATAGATTCTTAATAAATGTTGGATGAAAAAACCTTTTGCCAGAAAATCAGAGGCCAGCCCACTCCTCAACTAAATCTATGTCTGTCTACCTCTTGATCCTCTCTCCCTGTACTTCCAGATTCCACTTTCTGTCCAGTGTCCTGTGATGCCCTTTTCCTCTGGTAGTTTCATAAGGGTATGAAATTAACCCAGGATATCCAGCACCTTGACAAGAAATGAGAAAGAGTTTTCCCCACTCTTGAGTTTTTCATTTTCGGAGAAAATTGAATTTGCTAGAGGTTTGTCTTTGCTATGCAGAGCAGACTTTCAGATTGGAGAAATGCATATTACATAAGGAAGTAGGTTTTGTGAACACTGAAGTACACTTCCAACTTGATGGCTCTATTTGCATTCAAGAAGCTGATTTGCAAGTCTGTGTGTGCTGTCCTTCAAAGGGTGCTGGGCTTAGGCTTGATGTGGCTACAACCTGGCACCACTACTAACACTGGTATCATTGCTAACATTTTCAAGCCACTGGTAACATTTTGCTCTATGCAAATGTGGAGTTTAAATAGGGATATTGAATCAGCCTGGGGAAGGGGAAATGCATGGCTTAACTTGGTAGTCTTAGACACTTAGGTTACTTAGTCTCTCTGTGCTTCACTGTTTTATCTGTTAAGTGTGCATAATAATATTTAAATCTCATAGAACATTTTAAGGAATAAAATAAAATAAAATACAGTAAAATAAAATTTAAAAAATATATAAAATAAAATAAAATCTAATATAAAATAAAAATGTGACTGTATTCGCCAGGGTTCTCTAGAGAAAAAGAACCAACAGGATGTATGTATGTATTTGTGTACACACACATACATATACATACAGAGATTTGTTATAAGAAACTGGCTTATGTAATACTGAAGACTTGTCAAGTCCAAATCTGTAGTGTGGGCTGACTGACTTGGGAACCAGGAATGTCAGTGGTGCAGATGACATTCAAAGGCTGTCAGCTAAAACAATTCTCTCTTAATCATGGGAGGATCAGTCATTTTTTGTTCAGTTCAGGCCTTCAATTAATTGGATGAGGCCCACCCCTATTATGGAGGGCAATCTGCTTTCCTCTGTCTACTGATTTCTTAGTTTCATCTAAACACACCCTCACAAAAACACCCAGAATAATGTGTGACTAAATATCTGGCCAGCCCTATGGTCCAGTCAAGCTGACACATAAAATTAACCACCACAGCAAGTGAGCCAAACTCTGAGCCTCCTGTTCTTCATCTATAACTGGAGGATAGCAGTAGTTTTCTCCCACGGTTGGTATGAAGATTTCATGAGAGAACATGTGAAAGACCATTACCCAAAGCCTGGGTTATGGTAGGTGTATGTGTGTGTGTGTGTGTGTAGTGTGCATGTGTGTACAAATGCATGTGTTTAATTACCAGCTTTCTCTAAGGCTCAGGTGTAGTAGCAACTTTAGTGAAACACAAAGCAGATGTCTCTAGCAGTTGTGGGATTGGTTTTCCAGAGCTAGCAGAGCAAATTCAATGCAAGACTTCCAGAAAAATCATTCTCTTTTTATCTTCTTATGGAAAAAGGATGGCAGAAACCCGAGATGTTTTGCATGAGAAGAATACTGCTTTACTGTCTATAGCATCCACTGCTTTATAAAGAAGGAAATGAATAAATATATACTCTTTTCTTTTCTAAACAGTTCTTGGATGACATAAACTGTGCCAAGCACTTTCCATGGATTGTTCATTTGATCATCACACCCCTATGGAGTAGGTTGCAAAATTGTTCCCATTTTACAGATGAGGTATTTCTTTTACATTTTTACAGATGGGGCTCATAGAAATTCATAACTTGCTCAAAGTCACACACAAATATTAAGTGGTGGAACCTGAATATGAATTCAGGCCTGTTTGATTCCATAGTCTCCCTCTAGGAAGTTTGCCTGGATTCTCCTCCCACTAGGGGAGGACTTAGCTCTTTTACTCTGGGCTCCCACAACACCCCTGTTCTTCCTTCAGCCACAACACTTATTGCATGGTACTGTCATTTTCCATCTATAGCTCTGTCTTACTCTACTGTGAACTCCATGAGGACAGGGACACTACTCTGTTGGCCAGTGACTCTCCAGAATTCTCTGTAAATGCTTGTTGAATAAATAAATGGATCCAGGCAATCTGTAAGGTGCAGTTGGATGTTTCCAACCTGGAAGATTCTGTGGTTGTGTTGGGGCATGCATGCCCTATCGCTGTGTATGATTCTGACTCGCAGATGATACTTTCAGCCCCAAATTGTATACTAGTGGTAAAGATCTCTCATTGAATGTCTGCTCATTTCTAGCCCTGGATTTCACTGCTCTCTGCCCTAATAAGTCCCCTTCACATCCCAAAGACCCTTTTTATTAGAGAAAATTTTCCTTGAATCAAGCTGAGCCCATTTTCCTTTTATCAGCTTTGCCTCCTTCTGTCTTTCCCTCCTGTAATTTTTATTTGTCCCCTGGAACTCATTTATATAATTAGTCTCCACACTGGTTGTTAGCTGTTTATATTTAGTATGCTGGCTTGGTCCAGGTTTGCTCTGAGAAACATTCCATATTGATTTTAAAATGTAGGGCTGGTGTTTGCCACATTTATCAACTCTGTCAGGTACAAAAATGCTTTCTTCCTGTCGGAGCAGATTAATAACCAGCAAACTTTCCAACAGGTGTAAAATGGGCCCCACCTCACTGACAGTGCATTGTCTTTTGGCCTTTATTTTGACTTGCTTTTTTACCCTCAGTAAATTCGTTATTTGTAATTAAATCTTCACATGTAACCACGGAATGAGGGACATATACATTCTTCGGCACTTCCTCTGAGGAGAAACTGGTGCTCTTGGCTCAGGAACTCTAAAGGCTACTTTAATACCGGTTTTTCCTCTGGAGGGGAGTCACCAGAGGGGGAAACACACTGTCAATTTCTAAGAACTATCGTAGGAGAGGTATGTTGGGAATATGACATTTTAAATTTTATTTATAACCCTCCATCTTACATTTCATGTAAAATAAACTCAAAAACATTGCTCTCCATAGGAGAGGGGTTACATTCTAAATTGGGACCTTAGTTTATGTTTGGCAATTAACTCCTCCCTGTCCTCCATTCCTTTGAGAGGACTTGAAATCCTGAGGCTCCTGAGGAATCTGCCCAACATGTTTTGCATTATTGAGAAGGATGATGACTGATGGCCTCTTGGCTTGAAGATTATCTAGCATGCCAGGTAATACATCTTCAAAGCTTCCTTGGAACACAACTCTTGTATCTTTCACATGATGAATAAAAGAAGTCTGTTTGACATTTCATTTCCAAGCTCAAAGGGCCACCCTTGTCTCTACCAAACTAGCCAAAGGTGAATTCCATATGTTAGCCTTTTGGCTTTGATCACTGATGGAAGCCTTCCACTTGGGGTTGTTGGATGGAAGAGCAAAGCACTCTCTGAGCCAACAGGGAGAAGTCATCAGTTCACTTGGGGGGTGCTGTACACAGTGTTTGCTGCAAGCTCCATCCACTATGCTGGGACAGGCGAGGCAGCCTAGGGTTGTGTGAGGAGACAGGCTGCAGAGGCAGTGCTGAGACCAAGTCGAGCAGTTCTTTAGTTTGCAGCAATTGGAACTTGCAGTCAGAGCTTGCAGCCTTGTCAGGGCACCTGCTTGGGAAGGCATGTGCTGGGTGGGCAGCGGCAACAGATGCAGGCTTTCTCTTCTTTGCTGTCAGAACGGTGAACCCTATGGTCTTAAAAATCAAGACTGCTCCCTTTGAGACCCCTTGCCTCCACCAGCACCAGTGTTTGAGCTGACTATCTCACCCGCTGCTATGCTTCAGCAGCCTGGTTCTGCCAGCAAAGGGCCTGGATGTCAGTGCTGGGGCTTCAGTGGGGATGGGCCTGCTGTCACACAACTGCTGCTACCACTCTGAATGGGAGGCGCCAATGATCTCTTTATACTCTGTAAGTGCTGGCTGATCAAGTGCCGCCCCACCAGGCAGAACACTAGAGCCCAGGCTCTCAAACTTACTGCACTTTAGAATCACTGAGGGTAGAGGGGTGAACACATATCCCAGTGCCCCGCCTTCATAAATCCTGAGTTAGCAGGTCTGTGGTGGGGTACGGGATCCTAGGTTCTTAACGTGCTGTTGTCCAGAATGGACCCTGGACTATTCTCAGAAGGAAACACCAGAATGTTGAACCAGAAAGGTTCTGGATGACCATCTTAGCAGAACCACTATTTTACAGGGGAGGTAACTGAGGTCCAGAGAGGAAGGCTTGTCTGAGGTCAGAATGACGTAATGCCAGAACTAGAACTAGAACTCACTCTCCAACCTTACTCCCTTCATGCTTTCTTTTTCCGAGGAGAAGACAAGGTGAAGCCCATGACTCTGTATTATTCTATATTTTTCTAAGTGGACATAGCCTAGCGTAAGCCTGCACAGTTCTCAGTAGCATTTGTAGTGTAGGCCTGTCTAATGCACTGCAGGCTCCTGAGCAGCGCTCCTACCCTGAGGCATTCTGACTAAGCCCGAGGTCCGCATGCATTTCCAAATGTCCCTTGGTGGTGGGGGCCATGGGGGAGAGAGTGCTGCCCCCCGTTGAGAATTGCTGGTAGGGAAAGGAGCTGTAGTTGACTATTCATCAAAGGAAGTCTGATTTTGAGTTTTCATTTTTCCAGTAATTTACTGTGACCAGAGGCATGTCGCTGGCCCCACTGCTGTTCCCATTTCTTCAACTACACAATGGAGCCGGGGGTGGGGAAATCAGACCTAACTCTTGGGACCCTTTCAGCTGACTTTCTAAATATGAGAAGAGGAATTGTCTTGTGGTTCATGAGACACTAGTAGGGTGCACAGACAGGGCGCAAACACTCCTGATCTCTCTTCTCCTGCTGCAGCCAGCATAGGCCATGAATAATACTGGCATGAAATGCGTCAGTTTCCAAGGAAACAAACAAGGGGGCCCCTCAGAGACTTAAACCCAATATCTGGAGCTACCCTTCCAGCACTTTGAAGTTTCCCACCCCACAGACTTGCCTTCTCACCTTCCACCCATTGCGTTTAGGAGAATATGACTTAGTTGTTTTTATCCTGTCAGCTCTGGGTTGACAGTGAAGACTCAGCGTCCAGAGGTGATGTGGACGCCCCTCACAATTCTAGTGGAGGTGATTAGTTCCTATAATCCCTAGCAGAGGCATTAGCTATCTCAGCTTCTTTCTTTATGAAATTGCAAAAGCTGTGCTTGCTATTTGAGAAGCAGCCCTAGTTCCCCAGTGCATTTTGGAGGCACTCTGTTTTATCCAGGTGGAGGGGAGAGAGCACCCAGGGATACTGTGTGTATGGAGGCGGCGGGGGTGGGGTGCACTCCAGAGCCCTCACCTAACTCACAGTATGGGAACCTTTGATTACCTTTATCCCAGTCTGCAGCCACCTTTGGTATTAGCAGAGGTTCCCAAGCCACCATTCTTGGGCTAAACTAGGGCCAATTGGTGTTCTCTCAAAAGAACACAGAGCTCTTTACTTCCCAGAACTGTAATTTGGCTCCTTTGGGAGAAAGGCATCAGATTAATTTTTAGGACAGAAACATGATTAATGAAAATGATAAGCTGTTTTAATTATCTTTTCCCCACCAGTGACTGCCTGTTCAAAGAGCTGCAAAGCTGTTGACCAGAGTAGTTATTTACTATCAGTTCATTTCATAGTAGTTCATGGTAGTTGTGTCAGTTCATTTTCCTAGAACAGCAGAGTTGAAAGGGACAGAGCCCATTAGGCCCAACTTCCTTATTTTATAGCTGGGGACACTGAGATCTATTGAAGTAAAGGGACTTACTTAGGGCCACATCGCTAGTTAACAACAGAGATAAAAGTAGAATAGAGGTCTTCTGACTCCAAGTCCAGTGCTTTTTCATACTTAACTCTCTTGTGGAGGTTGCCTTTGTACAAAATTCCCAATTTAAATTTTGTTACTAAAACTTATAAACCAAAACATTCCAACAAAGCTTCCCTGCCCCACATACACACAAATATATATGAAGTATTATGCCATGGCTGAACAGTTTCAACTAACAAAATCCCAAACGTATGTCCCTAAGGAAACCATCAAGAAGAAATTCCAGACAAAGCACTTTTCTCTGGTCATGTGCTCATTTTTCCTCTTGCTACCTGATAGAATGTTTGGGGATGTGGCTCCATTCTGCCTGAACTTAATTGCCATAATGGTGCTAAAAAGGAGCCTTTTAAAGAGTGACCATCTCAAAATCTCAAGGAGTCACAGATGAGGTGGGCTTTGTAAATGAAAGGCAAACCCTATACCTACATCTGTGAGCTGAGATATAGAACTGACATTGGGTGAAATATACCCAAGTCAGTTTTCTCTTTTATTCCTTCATAAATCTCAGAACATTACTCAGGCATTGGAATTCCTGAAGACAGAAGGACTAGATACTACCTACTCCTCACACACCCGGTGTAACTCTCACTGTGTCTGACTGCAGACCATTGTGTTTCTACTCACTCTTCAAAATGACCAAATTTCTTTTTTTCTCAGGATATGACACACAAACAGACATCCTGGTGAAGAAACAAAGCTAGAAACTGAGAGATCAGTACCACAGTCAGCTCCTTTGGCCAGCTCTGGAGCTTTACGGTAACTCATGCCTTACCAGGTTTCCTGTCCTTATTCAGCTGTCTCTGTACTTGGCACACACTCCTGGGTTCCCCTTCTCAGTGAATGGCATCACCGCCCCCCTAGTTGCCCAAGTCAGAAGGCTGAAGGTCATCCTCGACTCTTCCCTCTGCCCTTATTTCTAATCCATCACCAAATGTAGTCTAGTCTCTCTCCTTAATATCTCTGATTCTTCCACTTCCTTCTTTCTCTGAGCCATTGTCTTATTTGTAATAACCTCTTGTACCAGGTCATGTACTACACTGGGGAAACAGCAGGAAATGAAGCAGACTAGAACACTGTCCTCACAGGGTTCAGGCACGTATTCTCATTGTACAGTCATTCATTTGCCTCCTTCAATGACCAATGAGTTTGCTGAAAGCATGGACCAAGTCTAACTCATCCCTGTATTTCTAGAATCTAGCAAAGTACCTGGTGCATATTAGTCACTCAGAAAATAAACATCAATGAATGAATATTCAACTTTCACAACTACGTAGTAGCCCCAGCATGGCTCAGCTTGTCTATTATGAACCCAGAAAACTGGGTCCAACCTTTCCTTCTTCCCATCTCTTACTTTTTCCCGCTAGTCAGTCCAGCCCTTTTGGATCCTTCTGCACTGTCCTACCCATTTCTTTCACGTCCTGTGCTTTCTGGAGCTCTTGTCTGTGTCCCTTTCTCTGGACAGCCTGCTCCAGCTGCTCTCTCCTCTCTCTAGGCACATTGCTACCAGTCCTGCCCCTGGTGGCTGCACCCGCAGGTAGAGCGAGTTGGGCTTGAGGCCTCTGGTGAGGCTATAGGGCTGACCACAGTCCCTGAACAGACAAGGTCGAAAAACCTGGCAACTCTTCCCCAAACTGGAAACTCCACCTTCCAATCTTTAAGTCAAAAAAAACCCTCCTCATGCACATTCAAACTGTATGTTCACTTCCACAACAAAATCTAGGTCAGGTTAATACTGTCTTTAAGACTTGGGTAAAATTTGTACTATTAGAAAGAATGGGCTAAAATAACAATTGAACAATGACAGTATCAAAGCCCTTCTACTTCTCTGACTCAAGGGAGGAAGGAGAGAGATGGCCTCTACTCCTTGAGATAGAAATGTCTTGGTCTGTCACTGTGTTCCCAGTGCCTAGCTCATAGCCTCTCTGTAAACAGTTCCCGAGCAAACAAATGATGAGACGCACAGTGGGCATTATTAGTTTATGCCTCACGGTGACTGAGTTATTAATTCATAGAAAGTGGGTGGAGAGTCTTAGAGGTCAACAAATTAAATATCTTCATTTTATAAAGAAGCAGGCACAGGTCAAGAGAGACTGTAACTCATCTAAAATCACACAGCAGCTAGTGGCAAAGCCAAGACTCAAATCAGGCTTCCTCATCCCACTGCTCTGTTCCCTACACCAAATCTTCCACCCCAGGCTTAAACCCAAACAAGAGTTCCCTACTAGGATTTATGAAAGTCTGGCCTCTGAGTCCACATTCATATGCTGTATGTTTTGATGCATTTTAAAAAGCCACTGACATTAGACCTGTCAGTCAGGGAATTACTCCCCTTCAGTCCCATGTTCCTCTATACAGCTGATTGTTTTCTTTTTGCAATAAAATCAAACTTCCAAAGGGCTCCTGTGTTTTTAACACATAGAAATGATGCCTGCCAAAGCCAAATGCAGTAGATAACTATAGATAAATAAATCACTTTCTTTATTGTTAAAGAATTCTGACTCATTGTTACTGATTTAATAGATCTAGGGGGAAATAAACAAGAGAATTCAATAATGAGCACCTGCTTTTTCCAATAAACTTGCCAGGAAACAATCAAAAGTGAAAGTAATCGATTTAGATGCAAGTGACATAACAAGAAGCCAGTCTAATGGAAAGCTTGACACTGCCCCAGCTTCCAGTGTAGCCCTTTGCTTTCTCCTGTCCCGGTCCCTCTACATCATGAGGGTTCAGTGCTCTATTTTAGTTGTAACATTTCCATCTATGCAGAAAAGCATTTCCCTCATCTTCCTGGCTTCCTTGGAGAAATAGAAGGGTGACCCTTTAACTTTTTACAAAATGCTTTCATGTCTCTTATCTTGGTCTTTTTAGTTTATTCTCATAACAGTCCCATACAGTAGGTAGGGAAGAAGTTGTCACACTAGAGACATGAGGGGCTATTGGGCGTCAGGGGCAAAGACAGGGATAAAAAGCAGGGGCTCCAGACACAGTCTAGTCCTTTCCTATCAATGCCATTTCATCACTGAAGGAGACACTCCATAAAGCAATGTCTTCTTTGTTATTTATCACAAAATTTATGAGCTGATATATTTTAGGGGACACATTAAAGGGTCACAGGTTGGCATCCCTTTAGTTCAGTGTTGACAATATAGAGCCCTAAAAGGAATAATGAGATACAGTTATTCATTTCCCTCTTCTGTTTCATGTTGGCAGTGCAAAAGAATATGAGCCATGAGATGACATTTCCGAGTAAACATCTAGACACCAAAGCTTTGTAAATAGGAACATTGTTTCCAAAGGTAGCAACATTTTAGTTGTTTCATGCTATATACGAGGGGTTGGCAAACTATGGCCTCCAGACCAAATCTGGCCACTGCCTATTTTTTAAATCAAGTTTTATTGGCACACAGCTACAGCCATTCATTTATGCATGGTCGATGGCCACTTTCACTCAACAGCACAACTGAGTAGTTGCAACAGAGGTGGCCCTCAAAACCTAAATTATTTACTGTCTGGCCCTTTACAGAAAAATTTGCTGACCCATGTGTTGAAGAAATCAACCATTAATCCCACTCATGAGGGAAGTTCCCTTTTGTCATGACAGGGAAGTTCCGTCCAGAACAGAAATTGCTGGGGCTTAGAAGGAGACTACACATTGCTGAAAATCCCTGAGTAGATTTGTGGGGATGGGTATTAGGCCTGGGATGGGCATAAACATTTTTTTTTGCCCTTCTTTATGAAATCAGTCTTGAACCCTCATTATTTTTACTGTGAAAAGATCTATTATAGTGACTTCCAACCATTTAACAGTTCCTGGCAGGATTCTCTCTTCATTACCAGTAATTTATTATCAGTCCAGTGCCAGAGGAGTAAAGGATGATGGGATCAATAACCTGCATCAGACACTGCAGAGATTAGGGATATGTCTTCCCCTTAAGTGTCCTGTTTCTGCCTTGTTCCATCAAGCAGGGCCACCAACATACGATGTATAAGGGATCTAGCTTCATGGTATTTTCTGAAGTTTATCCACATATAAAGATCTGGGATAGTTTGGAGCAACCAGGGCCTTGGAGAGGTCACAGAGTCTGTGAAGTCTCTGCACATTTCTCTGTAAGGCACTAATGGTGTCTGAGTGGTAGTTCCATGCAGTATGATCCAGTTTTGTGGGCCTGGATACCATTGTTAACCAGAAGAACCAGAAAGCTCACTTTCTTCTCCTGGGAAGTCACTGGTTCCTTCAGAAAGGCTTGACAGGGTTTTTCCAGAAGGAAGCTATATCTTCAGAATGCCAGATTGGGTTGTAGGTGAAGGCAGAAGAGGCTAGTATGGAATATCAGCAAGAATGTCCAGCAGGAGCTGTTGGGTTTTCTTCTCTCTCTCAGCCCTCTCCTTACCTATTCATGCTGTGTTCATATGCTAGGGCTGCTGTAACAAAATACTACAACCTAGGTGGCTTAAACAACAGACATTGATTGATTGCTTCACAGTTCCAGAGGCTAGGTGCCTAAGATTAAGGTATTGGCTGGGTTGGCTGCAACCTTCTGAGGGCTGCAAGGGAGAAATCTATTCCATGTCTCTCTCCTAGTTTGTGGTTGGTGGTTTGCCAGAAGTCACTCCAATCTCTGTCTTCATCTTTATGGCATATTCCCTGTGTGTGTGCCTGTGTTCATTTCCCCTTTCCATAAGGACACCAGTTACATTGGATTTAGCTACTTTACGTCCTTATGACCTCATCATAAATAATTGCATCAGTAATGGCCCTATTTACGCATAAAGGCACATTCTGAAGTACTGGGGTTAGTACCACAACATAGGAATTTGGGGGCATGGGGCATAATTCAACCCATAACACCTACCCACCAAATCTCTAATCCACCCTTCCTTCACTCCTACCTCTCCAGGGTTCTGCTTCTCTGCCTCAAATTCTGACCATGTCCCAACATCACTATAGATTGTCATAAGTCTAAAAAGCCAGAGAGCAAGGTATGTAGTCAACCCTTATTGGAAGTCAGTCACTTCTTACACATGTGAACCTGGACAAGTTCTGCATGTCTTTAGGCCTCAGTTGCTACATTGGTAAGCTGGGAAGAATAACACTCTTGACTTCATGGGATGGTTGTGTGAACCACATTACACAGCTTGGTTCATAGCAAGGCTCAATAAATAGTAACTATTATAATTAATGGCAGCAGCTTACTACAGTTTCAGCACTGGGGACAGCCCTGGCCTTAGAACAAAGGAGAAAGCTAAAGAGAGCAGGTCTGGCAAGGGTTCATTCCTTTTTTCGAAACAATATTTATCGGGCTAGCCACTCTTTTAGGGCCTGGGGATTCAGCAGTGAAGGCAACACAGTTCCTGCTATCAAGGAGCTGGCCATTTAGTGGGAGAGACAAGACACAAAACAGGTAATATATATGATCAAGTCAGATGGTGATAAATGCTGTGAAGAGGAAGAGCATGGGGTCGGGGGCTAAATAGTGGAAGTGGCTGGCTGAGAAACAGTCCTGAGATGGACTAGGGGATTTCTGAAAAGTACAGGGACTTTTGCCCCAGCACCCACTGGGCTGAGCTGACTCTGATTTAGGTGAACAACCAGACAGAAAACTCTGCATCATGCTTTAGGAGTAAATATTCTCATCAATTGGCTTAGATGTGAATATTGATTCCAATTTACCTCTTTCCTGTCTGCTGAACTCGTATGTCTCTTCAAATAAGTACCATACCACTGAGCACTTAATTACATGCTGCCCAGCATTCCTCATTGCTATTTCTCTCATGCTAGTGTCTTCCGCTGGACTGCTAGCTCCTTCCAGGCAGGGTTCCTGTCTCATACTGCTTGTGTAATGGACTCACTCTAAGTACAGTGCTGAAACAGGAAATAGTTTCTCCATAATACTTGTGGATTAAATGATGTGCAGAAAAAAATAGAGTTCCTCTATTTTATTGGAGACAGTGACTAGAATAGGACTCCTAAATTTGTTATACTGATGTTGAGGGCAAAATGTAATCTCTGCCAGCTCTGATAACCATAGACTGATAGGCTGGTGTCATCTGGATACTGTTTCAGGGGACACAGTATTCCCCATGGCACATTCTGACTTCTATAGGAGTACTAGCCATTACGTACTTAGCAATTACCACGCACTAGGGTTTGTGCTAAATGTCCTTTACATATATAAACTCATTTAATCCTTGCTACCACCTATGAGGTAGGCAATGTTATCCCCATTTTACAGGTGAGGACATTGAGCCCCAGAGACTTGAAGTAACTTGCTCAAATCTCACTAGCAGGTGACAGTCCAACTTAAAGTCTGACCTAGACTGAGGTGTTGGGATCTGTATATAACTTAGTTGATAAGACTGAATGGCCTGAGTATAGCAAAGTGGCAGAGATTGGCTTTGGGGTCAAATCAATCTGGGATCAAATTCCAGATCTGCAACTTAAGAGATGTGTGACCTTGAGCAAGTAACTTTCCTTCTCAAAATCTTAGCATCCTCATCTATAAAATAAAGAATAAAAGCACTCACCTAATAGGATATTGTGACAATCAAATAAACTAATACATGTAAAGCATGTAGAATGGTGCCTAGCATAAAAGAGGCATACATAAATGTTAGCATAAATTATTCAAAGTGTTTAACAGGCAATTAGCTGAGGGATTTATTTAATCACTGGCCCTTGGAACTACATAGCCTGAATATCAGGAGGTGGTTCAGCAGACTGGGCTAGGTAGTACACCTCTTGGGCTTTTCAGGAAGGAGCTGTCACAGTTTGGGTGGCACTTTGTAGTTGTGGTAGTGTTGGTGGTTGCCGAGACTGTGGCAATGATTGGGGTGTTGGGTGAGGATGACAATATTCTAAACTTAATTTCCTTTGTGACAGGTTTTGAAAACACAGACATTCCCTAACCATGCTAAAGGAGGAATTGCCTGTCGAAACCTCACTTTAAGTAGGTGGTCCCTTCATTTCAACTATTGATCCAGAGGTTGTTTCTGATTATGCTGGGGTAAAGAGATGCATGATCAATTATTTTTTAGGTTCCCATAGGGCTTATCCAAATGTATAAGCAAGGGCATAAATACAACTGCTCATGTTTCTTACAAGCAGAAAAAGAGCAGCCCATGTGTCAATTAGCAACTTGTTACTGGGCCACATTTTTATTTCTCTCTGCCCTCTTCTGTTTACAGCAAGGAAAGGAGACCACAGCCCACAATATATGGTTGAAGGGTCTGGTGCAGAAGACCATTCCCCAATACTGCTTCTCTCTCTGTGCTCCCTCAAAAGGCATGGCAGCCGCTGCCATGCTAGCCTCCTGGACCCATTCTGCACACAGATGTCTGTCAACCTGAGGGGCCTTCCCAGAAAACCATGGCAGCCAGTCGACAGCATTTTTTTAAAGATAACTTGCTAACTTTGTTATTCGTTTCCCCTGGGAAACCTATTTTAGTAATTGCATGCATATTTTTGAAACCTCAAACTTACAGACAAGATTCAAATACAGCAAACTACAACACAAAGAGTTTTTTTCTCCCCTGACTCATTCTAGAGCAAGTTGCCATCCTATCCTGATGCCCCACTGCCCTCAAATACTTTGGTATTTCCTATAAACGAGGGCATTCTCCATATAACTGCCATGTAACCATCAAAATCAGGAAATTAATATTGATGCATAGTGTAATCTAATCTTCGGATTCCTTCCATGTCTCACCAGTTGGCCCAGTCATGTCCTTCATAGTGAAAGGATCCAGTTGAGAACCATGTGTTATGTTTAGTTGTGCTGTCTTTTTGGTCTCCTTCCTGTACAGTTCCTCAGCCTCTCTTTGACTTTCAAGATCTTGACACTTTTGAATATTTTCAGCATGTGACATTATAGAATGCCCTTCCACTTGAGTTTGTCTGGATGTTTCCTCATTATCAGATTCAGCTTGTGCACCTTTGGCAGCAATACCACACATGCAATGCTGTGCTCTTCTCATTGCATCCTATCAGGTGGCTCAACAAGAAGCAAATTTTAGGGCTACCCATCACAGTTAGCTTCTGAGTCAGTTTCATCACTAGTTGAGATGAACACCAAGTTGCATTTAACATGGGGATCGAAATGCATGAAGTGACCTTCACAGGCAGATTTGACACTAAAATCTACTGGCAGTCTGGTTGTAGCCTCCCTCCTGTGACATCTATGGCTTCCCAGGTACCACCCTAGCTTCGCTTTCCTCCAAATGCCCAGAAACACTTTCCCACCTCTTTGCCTTTGCCTCTCTCGTTCCCTTTGCCTTTCATATTCACTCCACTCCTGCCCATCTCTCATATCAAAAGCTGCCTCATCCTTCGGGGGCCACTTAATCCCATACTCTGCATGGAGTTTTTCCTACCCTTACCTCTACCTCTAACTAATCCCCCATCTCTACCTCCCTAATTCCCCTATCCATAACTTGAAATTTCACCTTTCCTCTAGTATATTTTGCCTTGAAAATATTTTAATAATCATATTATCCCTTATACTAAAGTTAGATGATAGATTGCAAGCTCCTTGCAGGCAGTAGCTTTGTGTTATCCATCTCTGTTTTGTCCTTAATCCTATCCCACCCCAACCCCTACCCATGAACTGACCATTATGATATAATGCTGTGTATATAATAATAGCTAATATTTTTAACTGCTAATTATGTACCATACACTTTTTAAAGTTATTTGATGGGTTATCTCATTGAATGCTTATAACAGGTCCATGAATTAGGGGCCTATCATTGTCCCCATTTTACGGGAAGTAACTCAACAATAAAAAATAATAAATATCCACTAATGGAATGACTCATTTCATGAACTCAAAATATATTTCACCAAAAATTATACTGTGATGCCCTGAGGACCTTCTAGCTCCTGATCTTGAAGGCCCTGTTTCAAATTTGAGGGTAAAACTCACTATTGGGCAGGAAAACTATAGCCAAGCCATGAAAAAATGAAAGTCAGAGGCTAGAGCAGTTCATTTGGAAATAGAGAAAAAAGCAGGTGATGAGTAGAAACCAAAGCACCAGGAGATAGATGAGGTTGCAACAAATGGAGGCACATGCTTGACACCCACAGACAAATCCCAAGCACAAGAGATTAGCTCAGCAAAGAGCCCTGTGTCAACATGGGAAACAAGATAGGTCCTTGGAGCCCAATGGTTCCTTAGAGTTGCCTCAAGAGTAGCACCTCTGAGGGCCACTTGGAACATAGAAACCACCACAGTAATCTCATACCAGGTTTACTTTACTATATATCTGATCAATGCTCCATTTGTCCAGCCCCAGAGGAGTTGGCCTTATCAGTATATTCAGGCCAGACAACCCAGATAAGGGGTGGGGCTAAGGCATGGATATTCCAGAGGAAGCATTCTCTGGCAAGTCACCTTACCTGTGTGAGCCCCAATTTTCTCATCTATAAAATGACATTAATACCCACACTGCCTAGCACATGGTGACTGTGCAAGCACATGTACTTTGTAATTTGTGTTAGGTTGAACCAGTACTAATATTTGTTCATCGTTCACATACACAAACAGCAATTCCATAGTGTTCCACCAAGCAGGATGCAAACTGTGAGGCATTGTTTATCTTTTCACTCCTAGCATCAAGTACAGTGCTTGGCACAAGAGAGGCATCCAATGTTTATTCTAAGAAATTTATTGAGGTATAATTGACATACAATAAACAGCCCATATTTCAATTATACAATCTGATGAGTTTTGATACGTATATGCCTGTGAAACCATCACCACCAGCAAGATATAGTAAATATATCTGTCACTCCCAAAAGGTTCCTTAGCAGGAAATATTTGTTGGAGAAACAAGAGAAAAGACATGGCTGCCATACCGCTCTGGAAACTACAAAACACCGACACCAAGGGATTATTAATAAAGCCGAAAGAGGAGACTCTTATTCCTTACCCCTATACCCAGAATACAGGTCCCTGGGAGGGAGAGGAGGCAAAGGAATCCTGGGCCACACTGGGTTTGGAATCACAAAGACAACTGCCTGTCTGGAGTAATTAATATTTGGATGGGGCCCCAGGTCACATTCCCAGCATTGATGCAAACTTGGACTTATAACATTGGGTGATTTTGTTTGCCTAATTCTTTTCAAAAAAGCCTTATTTGTCAGGAAAACATTTTAGAGCTGATTGGATGGCTTTAAATCTCATTCTTTTATGAGATTTTCTTTTCATGTTGTCTTAAGGAATAAACTTGGATGGTGATGGATGGTAAAGAGTGCTAAAATGAGACTGAAGTGTAATTTCGAGCAATTTCACAGCCAAGATGGAGTGCTTTACTCATATTTATGACAGTATGCAGTATCAGAAACTTCCACAGGGTATCAGGGGCTACCTAATTAGCTGGGAAGTTGGGCAAACCTAGCAGCTCACCTCTGCCTCAAGTGCCTCAGACAATTAAGGATGGTCCTGGTTTTACCCTGGACATTTGCTTTGCTTTGCCCAGGATAACTGACTCTAAGGTAAAAACTTATCCAGCTCCTCCCATGTGCATTTTACCCCAGCCCTGTCCAGATCAACCTGGCCTTCTGTGTGGAAGTCAAAACACCATGAGACATGGGAAGTTCAGGAATGTCTAATTCTTTAGTAAAAGCAAAAATATGTCCTATTTGAAACTCATGAGAAACTGGTGCTCTCTAGTGAGATGGCCCAGCTGATGTCTACCTTTAGTATTTTTTTGTGGTGACTGGATATTATATGAAATGTTGGTGACAAATGAGATCTTTGAGATTACTAAACATTTTCAACTCTTTCTATGGCAGAATCTAGAAAACAAAGAAAAATCTACATGGAAACTTAATAATATACTCTCTCTCTCTCTATATATATATATATATGTATATGCAATATACATATAAAAACAAAATAGATTTGATTGAAATTGGGCATCAAGGTATCTACCCTCCCACAACCTTAAGGGTGCCAGAGTCACCCTACATGGACTCTGAGGGTTCTGTTCTCTTAAGCAATATTTGAAATGTCTAGTTTCTGAGTCTCAGCTTCCTCCTTTGTAAAATGGGAAGAATGCTAGTGTTTACCTCCTAGGGTAGCTATGAACACCAAATGAGATAATAATATATTAAAGCATCTGCATAGTGTCTAACATGTGGAAAATTTTCAATGAAAGGAAATGTACTTTTCTTCCCCTGTCCCTACGCCTGTCACTTTGTAATAAGAGAACCCTGTCTAGAGAGTGAAGTGATTGCCTTCAGTCAGAGAGCAAATTAGTCCTACTGCTAGAGCAGTTCCTCAACTCCCACTGCAGTGTGCCTTTCAGTGCACCACAGCTGACCTCCCTCTGTCTGCTGAGACTGTGATAGACTAAAAAGGTGCTCAGTCCTCAGCACCTCTGAGAGGCTGTAGGATTGAATATTGAGAACAGAACAAAGAAGGTTGCCCTCCAAGCACCTCACATAAAGAAGTAGAGAACGAGAGAGGATTAAAGATGGCGGCATGAGAGGTGAGACAGAGGACTCCTCCTAAAACCACATATAATATGAAAATATAATTAATACAACTAATCTTGAAAGAGCAACAGGAAAGAGGGCTGCGCTAGACTGCATACACCTAGGGAAAAGAATAGACCTCAAGAAACAGGGTTGGGAACTTTCACGATCTTCAGGTGCTCCAGTCCCCTGGCTGGCTACCCAGCTCCATGGCCCACCTCCGTGATACAGCCTGCTGCACCTTCCTCCCAGACAGCCTGCACCTGGCTCGAAAACTGGCAAATGCTGCCCTGGCATCAGGCCAGCCCGAGGGAAGCCCCCGCCTACAGCAGCTACAAACACAAAGCATAGAGGCTTATATATGTGTGCTTGGCCCACTGGTTCTGGCAGTGGAGACAAGCATAGCAGCCAGGAAGCAAGAAAAAGCTCTTTCCTCCCACCAGGCACCAACACCACTCCCCTGCAACCCCCCAAATTGCTCCAGGGGCTAAGCAGATGCAGAGAGTAGAGCTTCTGGGCACTAGAGGGTGCCACATACAAATGTCAAACGTCAAAGGAACCTGGTTCAAAGGAAAATCATACATACACCAGAGAAAGAGTCAAATGAAACCAACCTCATGAATCTTCCTGAAAGAGATTTCAAAATAAAAATCATAAAAATGCTCAAGGAGGTACAGAAAAATATTCAAGAACTCAGGAATGAATTCCGTTCAGAGATACAATCATTACAGAACACAGTATCAGAAATGAAACATATAATGGAAGGTTTTAAAAGCAGATCTGATTCTGGGAAGATGGTGGCATGAGCAGGGCAGCGGAAACCTCCTCCCAAAACCATGTATATTTGTGAAAATACAACAAATACAACTATTCCTAAAAGAGAGACCAGAAGATACAGAACAACAGCCAGGCTACTGCTACATCTGCGAGAACTCAGCTCCTCATGAAGCAGGTAAGATACAAAGCCATGACCCAGCGGGACCCGAGCACTCCCCCCACCCCAGTGCATCAGCAGGAGGAAAAGAATCAGAGTTGGGAGGGAGTGGAAGCACAGGACTGCTAAATAAACAGCCCTGGTGACCTGCATCGGGAGCACAGACACACATCACATGGTGTATTGAAGATTAGAAAAACAGAAGGGCACGATCTGAGGCAGAGACTGCAAGCGGGTCCCCACAGCCGGCTCCCAGGGACAAAAGAAAAGCAGGCACTTTTTTAAAAGTCTTAAAGAGACAAGGGCCCAATAGCGGAACAAAATTGTCCTAGCGTACTCAGCCCAGCAGGCTGGGAATCTTGAGGAATTTTGGGCTCCCTAACCAGCTGCCAGGCAAAGCAATACCACCAAAGCCCCTCACGGTGATAAGCAGCCTGCCATTCGTGCCCCCCGGCCAGCACTACAAATGGTCCGGTGAATTGCCACAGCTGTGGAACAGCTGGAGGGCGGCCCCACCCACAGCAACCACACACAGTCTCCACCCGGCAGGTGCGCAGCTAACTGGGAAGGGCCGTGGAAGCCAGAGCAAGGTCTGTAAGGCACCAAAGGGTGAAGAACACACCCAGCGTGCCTGAAAACACCTGCAGTGCTCTAGGCTAGCCTGAGGGCGGCCCTGCACACAACAGCTCAGGGAATTATCCCAGACACTGCCTCCCAGTGTGCGGGTAACCAGCACAGGCTACAGAGAAGGGCAAGGAGAACAAGCAGGAAGGAACTTTGTTCTCCCATCTTACACATGTGGCACCTGCCTGCAACCACTTCTACCGCCATGAAAAGACAGAAGAATATGGTCCAGTCAAGGATCACTCAGACAACACCAGAGAGAGGGCCTGGTGGGATAGATTTAAACAATCTTCCTGAAAAAGAATTCGGAATAAAAGTCATAACCATGCTGATGGACCTACAGAGAAATATGCAAGAGCTAAGGGAGGAAGTCACGAGAGACATTACAGAAATGAAGCAATCAATTGACAGACTCAAGAGCAGACTGGACGAGGTGCAAGAGACTGTTAACTGAATAGAAATCAGAGAACAGGAGTACAGAGAAGCTGAGGCAGAGAGAGATAAAAAGATCTCTAGGAATGAAACAATATTAAGAGAACTGTATGACCAATCCAAACGGAACAATATTCGCATTATAGGAGTACCAGAGGAAGATGAGAGAGAAAAAGGGATAGAGTCTTTGAAGACATAATTGAGGAAAACTTCCCCAAGCTGGGAAAGGAAATAGTTTCACATACCATGGAAGCCCACAGATCTCCCAACACGAGGGACCCAACACCTACACAGGAAATCCCATCAGACTATCATCAGACTTCTCAACAGAAACCATACAGGCCAGAAGAGAATGGCATGATATATTTAACGCAATGAAACAGAAGAACTTGACCCAAGAATACTGTATCTAGCACGATTATCATTTAAACTTGAGGGAGGGATTAAACAATTACCAGACAAGCAAAAGTTGAGGGAATTTGCCTCTCACAAACCACCTCTACAGGATATCTTAAAGGGACTGCTGTAGATGGAAGCACTCCTAAGGCTAAAAAAAATGTCACCAGAGAAAATAAAATCATAGCAAAGAAAGCAGACCATCCAAATACTAACTAAAGGCCAAAAATAAAATCAACTATCCACAAAAACAGTCAAAGGAAATGTTAAAGAGTACAGAATAAAACACCTAGCATATAAAGGATGGAGGAGGAAGAATAAGAAGGGAGAGAAATAAAGAATCATCACACTGTGTTTATAACACCTTAACAAGAGAGTTAAGTTAGACAGTTAGATGGTAAAGAAGCTACCCTTGAACCTTTGGTAACCACAAATCCAAAGCTGGCAATGGAAATAAGTATATATCTATCGAAAATCACACTAAATGTAAATAGACTGAATGCACCAATCAAAAGACACAGAGTAAAAGAATGGATAAAAAGCAAGACCCATCTATATGCTGTTTACAAGAGACTCACCTCAAACCGAAAGATATACACAGACTAAAAGTGAAGGGATGGAAAAAGGTATTTCATGCAAACAACAGGGAGAAAAAAGCAGGTGGTGCAGTACTTATATCAGACAAAATAGACTTCAAACAAAGAGAAAGTAGCAAGAGATAAAGAAGGACATTACATAATGATAAAGGTCAGTCCAACAAGAGGATACAACCATTATAAATATATATGCCCTCAACACAGGAGCACTGACATACGTGAAACAAATACTAAGAGAATTAAACTAGGAAATAGAAAGCAATGCCTCATTTTTGGAGATTTCAACACACCACTCACTCCAAAGGACAGATGAACCAGACAGAAAATAAGTAAAGACACTGACGCACTGAACAACACACTAGAACTGATGGACCTAACAGACATCTACAGAACTCAACACCGAAAAGAAGAAGGATACACATTCTTCTCAAGTGCACATGGAACATTTTCCAGAATAGACCACATACTAGGCAACAAAAAGAACCTCAGTAAATTCAAAAATATTGAAATTCTACCAACCAACTTCTCAGATCACGAAGGAATAAAACTAGAAATAAATTGTACAAAGAAAACAAAAAAGCTCACAAATACATGGAGGCTTAACAACATGCTCCTAAATAATGAATGGATCAATGACCAAATTAAAACAGAGATCAAAGAATATATGGAGACAAATGACAACAACAGCACAAAACCCCAACTTCTGTGGGATGCAGCAAAGGCAGTTCTAAGAGGAAAGTATATTGCAATCCAGGCCTTTTTAAAAAAGGAAAAACAATCCCAAAAGAATAGTCTAAAGTCACAATTATTGCAATTGGAAAAAGAAGAACAAATGAGGCCCAAAGTCACCAGAAGGAGGGACATAATAAAGATTAGAGAAGAAATAAATAAAATTGAGAAGAATAAAAAAATAGAAAAAAATCAATGAAACCAAGAGCTAGTTCCTTGAAAAAATAAACAAAATAGATAGACACCTAGCCAGACTAATTATGAGAAAAAGAGAATCTACACACATAAACAGAATCGGAAATGAGAAAGGAAAAATAACGACAGACCCACAGAAATACAAAGAGTTATTAGAGAATACTATGAAAATCTATATGCTAACAAGCTGGAAAACCTAGAAGAAATGGACAACTTCTTAGAAAAATAACACCTCCCAAGACTGACCAAGCAAGAAACAGAAAACTTAAACAGACCAATTACCAGCAATGCAATTGAATTGGTAATCAGAAAACTACCCAAGAACAAAACCCCCGGGCCAGATCGCTGAATTTTATCAGACATATAGAGAAGAAATAATACCCATTCGCCTTAAAGTTTTCCAAAAAAATGGAAGAGGAGGGAATACTTTCAAACTCATTCTATGAAGCCAGCATCACTCTAATACCAAAACCAGGCAAAGATCCCACCAAAAAAGAAAATTACAGACCAATATCCCTGATGAACATAGACGCAAAAATACTCAACAAATAGTAACAAACCAAATTCAAAAATACATCAAGAGGATCATACACCATGGTCAAGCGGGATTCATCTCAGGGATGCAAGGATGGTACAACATTCGAAAATCCATCAACATCATCCACCACATCAACAAAAAGAAGAACAAAAACCACATGATCATCTTCATAGATGTTGAAAAATATTTGACAAAATTCAACATCCATTCATGATAAAAACTCTCAAGAAAATGGGTATAGAGGGCAATTACCTCAACATCATACAGGCCATATATGACAAACCCACAGCCAATATCACACTTAACAGCGAGAAGCTGAAAGCTTTTCACCTTAGATTGGGAACAAGACCGGGATGCCCACTCTCCCCACTGTTATTCAACATAGTATTGGAGGTCCTAGACACAGCAATCAGACAAAACAAAGAAATACAAGGCATCAAGATTGGTAAAGAAGAAGTCAAATTGTCACTATTTGCAGATGACACGATATTATACATCAAAAACCCTAAACACTCCACTCCAAAACTACTGAAAATATCTGAATTCAGCAAAGTTGCAGGATACAAAATTAACATACAGAAATCTGTTGCTTTCCTATACACTAACGATGAGCTAATAGAAAGAGAGATCAGGAAAACAGTTTCATTCACAACTGCATCAAAAAGAATAAAATACCTAGGAATAAACCTAACGATGGAAGTGAAAGACCTGTATTCTGAAAACTACAAGATACTCCTAAGGGAAACTAAAGAGGACACTAACAAATGGAAATTCATACCATGTTCTTGGCTAGGAAGAATAAATATTGTCAAAATGGCTATACAACCTAAAGCAATCTACAGATTCAATGCAATCCCTACCAAAATACCAACATCACTCTTCAATGAACTGGAACAAACAGTTCTAAAATTCATATGGAACCACAAAAGACCCCAAATAGCCAAACCAATCCTGAGAAGGAAGAATAAAACAGGGGGAATTACAATCCCAGACTTCAAACTCTACTACAAAGCTACAGTAATCAAGACAATTTGGTATTGGTAGAAGAACAGACCCACAGACCAGTGGAACAGAATCGAAAATCCGAACATTTACCCAAACATATATAGTCAATTAATATATGATAAAGGAGCCTTGGATATAAAATGGGGAGATGACAGCCTCTTCAGCAGCTGGTTTTGGCAAAACTGGACAGCTACATGTAAGAGAATGAAACTGGATTACTGTCGAACCCCATACACAAAAGTAAACTGAAAATGCATCAAAGACCTGAATGTCAGTAATGAAACCATAAAACTCTTAGAAAAAAACATAGGCAAAAATCTCTTAGACATAAACATGAGCGACTTCTTCATGAACATATCTCCCCGGGCAAGGGAAACAAAAGCAGAAATGAACAAGTGGGACTATATCAAGCTGAAAAGCTTCTGTACAGCAAAGGACACCATCAGTAGAACAAAAAGACATCCTACAGTATGGGAGAATATATTCATAAAAAACATATCTGATAAAGGGTTGACATCCAAAATATATAAAGAACTCATGCACCTTAACAAACAAAAAGCAAATAATCCAATTAGGAAATGGGCAGAGGACATGAATAGACACTTCTCCAAAGAAGAAATTCAGATGGCCAACAGGCACATGAAAAGATGCTCCACATCGCTAATCATCAGAGAAATGCAGATTAAAACCACAATGAGATATCACCTCACACCAGTGAGGATGGCCAACATCCAAAACACAAACAACAACAAATATTGGCGAGGATGTGGAGAAAGGGGAACCCTCCTACACTGCTGGTGGGAATGCAAATTAGTTCAACCATTGTGGAAAGCAGTATGGAGGGTCCTCAAAAAACTCAAAATAGAAATACCATTTGACATAGGAATCCCACTCCTAGGAATTTACCCTAAGAATGCAGCAGCCCAGTTTGAAAAAGACATATGCACCCCTATGTTTATCGCAGCACTATTTACAATAGCCAAGAAATGGAAGCAACCTAAGTGTCCATCAGTAGATGAATGGATAAAGAAGATGTGGTACACATTCACAATGGAATATTATTCAGCCATAAGAAGAAAGCAAATGCTACCATTTGCAAAAACATGGATGGTACTAGAGGGTATTATGCTCAGTGAAATAAGCCAAGCAGAAAAAGACAAGCATCAAATGATTTCACTCATATGTGGAGCATAAGAGCAAAGAAAAAACTGAAAGAACAAAACAGCAGCAGACTCACAGAACCCAAGAATGGACTAACAGTCACCAAAAGGAAAGCGACTGGGGAGGATGGGTGGGAAGGGAGGGACAAGGTGGAAAAAGGGGTACTAAGTTAGCAGACATGATGTTGGGGGGGCAGGGGGAGGGCTGTACAACTCAGAGAAGACAAGTAGTAATTCTATAGCATCTCACTACGCTGATTGTCCGTGACTGTAATGGTGTAGGTGGGGGGGACCTGATGAAGTGGGGAGTTTAGCAACCATAATGTCGTACATGTAATTGTAGATTAATGATACCAAAATTTAAAAAAAAAATGGGCAGAGGACCTGAATAGACACTTCTCCAAAGAAGAAATTCATATGGCCAACAGGCACATGAAAAATGCTCCACATTGCTAATCATCAGGGAAATGCAAATTGAAACCACAATGAAATATCACCTCACACCAGTAAGGATGGCCAACATCCAAAAGACAAACAACAACAAACGTTGGCGAGGATGTGGAGAAAGCGGAACCCTCCTACACTGCTAGTGGGAATGCAAATTAGTTCAACCATTGTGGAAAGTAGTATGGAGGTTCCTCAAAAAACTCAAAATAGAAATACCATTTGACCCAGGAATCCCACTCCTAGGAATTTACCCTAAGAATACAGCAGCCCAGTTTGAAAAAGACATATGAACCCCTATGTTTATCACAGCACTATTTACAATAGCCAAGAAATGGAAGCAACCTAAGTGTCCATCAGTAGATGGATGAATGTATAAAGAAGATGTGGTACATATACACAGTGGTATATTATTCAGCCATAAGAAGAAAACAAATCCTACCATTTGCAACAACATGGATGGAGGTAGAGGGTGTTATGCTCACTGAAATAAGCCAGGTGGAGAAAGGAAGTATCAAATAATTTCACTCATCTGTGGAGTATAAGAACAAAGCCAAAACTGAAGGAACAAAACAGCAGCAGACTCACAGAACCCAAGAATGGACTAACAGTTACCAAAGGGAAAGGGACTGGGGAGGATGGGTGGGAAGGGAGGGACAAGGGGGAAAAAGGGACATTACGATTAGCAAAAATAATGTAGGGGGGGTACGTGGAGGGCTGTACAACTCAGAGAAGGCAAGTAGTGATTTTATAGCATCTCGCTACGCTGATGGACAGTGACTGTAATGGGGTGTGTCGGGGGAATTGATGAAGTGGGGAGTTTAGTAACCATAATGTTGCACATGTGATTGTAGATTAACGATACCAAAAAAAAGGCAGATTAGATATGGTGGAGGAGACAATAAATGAAACAGAAATTAGAGAAGCGGAATACAAAGAAGCTGAGGCACAGAGAGAAAAAAGTATCTCTAAGAATGAAAGAATACTGAGAGAACTGTGTGACCAATCCAAACAGAACAATATTCGCATTATAGGGGTACCAGAAGAAGAAGAGAGAGGAAGAAGGATAGAAAGTGTCTTTGAAGAGGTAATTGCTGAAAAATTCCCCTATCTGGGGGAGGAGATAGTCTCTCAGGCCATGGAGGTGCACAGAACTCCCAACACAAGGAACCCAAGGAAGACAATACCAAAACATATAGTAATTAAAATGCCAAGATCAAGGATAAGGACAGACTATTAAAAGCAGCCAGAGAGAGAAATAAGATCACATAAAAAGGAAAGCCCATCAGGCTATCATCAGACTTCTCAGCAGAAACCTTACAGACCAGAAGGGAGTGGCATGATATATTTAATGAAATGAAGCAGAAGGGCCTCGAACCAAGAATACTTAATCCAGCAAGATTATCATTTATATTTGAAGGAGGGATTAAACAATTTCCAGAGAAGCAAAAGCTGGGAGAATTTACCTCCCACAAACCATCTCTACAGTGTATTTTGGAGCTACTGCTATAGATGGAAGTATTCCTAAGGTTTAATAGCTGTCACCAGAGGTAATAAAACCACAGGAAAGAGAGTAGAACAGTTAATTACTAAGCAAATGCAAAATTAAATCAACTACCTCCAAAGTCAGTCAAGGGATAGACAAAGAGTACAGAATATGATACCTAATATATAAAGAATGGAGGAGGGAGAAAAAGGACAAGAAAAAAAGAACCTTTAGATTGTGTTTGTAATGGCATACTCAGTGAGTTAAACTAGACTATTAGATAGTAAGGAAGTTACCTTTGAACCTTTGGTAACCATGAATCTAAAGCCTGCAATGGCAATAAGTACATACCAACCGATAATCACCCTAAATGTAAGTCACTGAATGGATAAAATACAAGACCCATCTATATGCTGCTTAAAAGAGACTCACTTCAAACCCAAAGACATACACAGACTAAAAGTAAAGGGATGGAAAAAGATATTTCATGCGACTAATAGGGAGAAAAAAGCAGGAGTTGCAGTACTTGTATCAGACAAAAAACAAAGTCACAAGAGAAAAAGAAGGACATTACATAATGATAAAGGGGTCAATCCAACAGGAAGATATAACAGTTATAAATATCAATGCACCCAACACAGGAGCTCATACATATGTGAAACAAATACTAACAAAATTAAAAGAATAAATAGAATGCAATGCATTCATCCTAGGAGACTTCAACACTCCATTCACTCCAAAGGACAGATGAACCAGACAGAAAATTAGTAAGGAAACAGAGGCACTGGACAACACACTAGAACAGATGGACCTAACAGACATCTAGAGAACTCTACACTCAAAAGCAGCAGAATACACATTCTTCTCAAGTGCACATGGAACATTTTCAAGACTAGATCATATACTAGGCCAAAAAAAGAGCCTTGGTAAATTTAAAAAGATTGAAATTGTACCATCCAATGTTTCAGACCACAAAGGAATGAAACTAGAAATGAATTACACAAAGAAAATGAAAAATCCTACAAACACATGGGGGCTTCACAAAATGCTCTGAAATAACCAATGGATCAATGACCAAATAAAAACAGAGATCAAGCAATATATGGAGACAAATGACAACATTAATTCAATACTGCAAAATCTGTGGGACACAGTGAAGGACATGCTAAGAGGAAAGTATATTGCAGTACAGGCCTACCTCAGGAAAGAAGAACAATCTCATATGAACAGTCTAAACTCACAATTAATGAAACTAGAAAAAGAAGAACAAATGAGGCCCAAAGTCAGTAGAAGGAGGGACATAATAAAGATTAGAGCATAAATAAATAAAATCGAGAAGAATAAAACAATAGAAAGAATCAGTGAAAGAGCTGGTTCTTTGAGAATACAAACAAAATAGATAAATCCCTAGCCAGACTTATCTAGAAAAAAAGAGAGTATACACACATTAACAGAATCAGAAATGAGAAAGGAAAAATCACTAAGGACACTGCAGAAATATAAAGAATTATTAGATAATACTATGAAAAATTATATGCTAACCAACTGGATAACCTAGAAGAAATGGAAAATTTTCTAGAAAAATACAACCTTCCAAGGCTGACCCAGAAAGAAAGAGAAAATCTGAACAGACCAATTACCAACAACAAACTTGAATTGGTAATCAAAAAACTACCTAAGAAGAAAACTCCAGGACCAAATGGCTTCACCACTGAACTTTATCAAACATTCAGTGAAGACCTAATACCCATCCTCCTTAAAGCTTTCCAAAAAGTAGAAGAGGGAATATTTCCAAACTTATTCTATGAGCCCAGCATCACTCTAAAACCAAAACCAAGCAAAGACACCACAGAAAAGAAAATTATAGACCAATATCCCTGATGAACATAGATGCAAAAATACTCAACAAAATATTAGCAAACTGAATTCAAAAATATATGAAAAAAATCACCCACCATGATCAAGTTTGATTTCTTCCAGGGATGCAAAGGTGGTACAACATTCGAAAATCCATCAACATCATCCACCATATCAACAAAAAGATGGACAAAAATCACATGATCATCTCTATTCATGCTGAAAAAGCATCTGACAAAATTCAACATCCATTCATGACCAAACCTCTTAACAAAATGGTTACAGAGGGCAAGTACCTCAACATAATAAAGGCCATATATGACAAACCCACAGCCAATATTATACTTAACAGCAAGAACCTGAAAGCCTTTCCTTTAGGATTAGGAACAAGACAGGGATGCCTACTGTCTCCACTTTTATTCAACATAGTTCTGGAGATCCTCACCACAGCAATTAGACAACACAAAGAAATAAAAGGCATCCAGATTGGTAAGAAAGAAGTTAAACTGTCACTGTTTGCAGATGACATGATATTGTACATAAAAAAACCCTCAAGAATCCACTCCAAAAGAACTAGATCTAATATCTGAATTCAGCAAAGTTGCACGATACAAAATTAATACACAGAAATATGTTGCATTCGTATACACCAATGATGAACTAGCAGAAAGAGAAATCAGGAAAACAATTCCATAAACAATTGCATCAAAAAGAATAAAATACCTAGGAATAAATCTAACCAAGGAAGTGAAAGACCTATACTCTGAAAACTACAAGACACTCATGAGAGAAATTAAAGAAGATACCAGTAAATGGAAGCACATCCCGTGCTCATGGATAGGAAGAATTAATATTGTTAAAATGGCCATCCTGCCTAAAGCAATCTACAGATTCAATGCAATTCCTATCAAAATACCAACAGCATTCTTCACTGAACTAGAGAAAATAGTTCTAAAATTCATATTGAAGCACAAAAGACCCCAAATAGCCAAAGCTATCCTGAGAAGGAAGTATAAAGCTGGGGAGATTACACTCCCCAACTTCAAGCTCTACCACAAAGCCACAGTAATCAAGACAATTTGGTACTGGCACAATAACAGACCCATAGACCAATGGAAAAGACTAGAGAGCTCTGATATAAACCCAACTATATATGGTCAATTAACATACGATAAAGGAGCTATGCACATACAACGGGGAAAGGACAGCCTCTTCAACAACTGGTGTTGGCAAAACTGGATGGCTACATGTAGGAGAATGAAACTGGATTATTCTTTAACCCCATACATAAAAGTAAACTCAAAATGGATCAAAGACCTGAATGTAATCATGAAACCATAAAATTCTTACAAGACAACATAGGCAAAAATCTCTTGAATATTAACATGAGCAACTTCTTCCTGAACGCATCTCCTCGAGCAAGGGAAACAAAAGCAAAAGTGAACACATGGGACTACATCAAACTAAAAAGCTTCTATACGGCAAAGGACACCATCAACAGAACAAAAAGGCATCCTACAGTATGGGAGAATATATTTGTAAATGACATATCCAACAAGGGGCTAACATCCAAAATATATAAAGAACTCACATGCCTCAACACCCAAAAAGCAAATAACCCGATTAGAAAATGGGCAGAGGGTATAAAGAGACAATTCTCCAAAGAAGAAATTCAGAAGGCCAACAGACACATAAAAAGATGCTCCACATCAGTAATCATCAGGGAAATGTAAACTGAAACCACAATGAGATATCACCTCACACCAGTTAGGATGGCCAGCATCGAAAAGTCAAAGAACAACAAATGCTGGCGAGGATGTGGAGAAAGGGGAACCCTCCTACACTGCTGGTGGGAATGTAAATTAGTTCAACCATCGTGGTAAGCAATATGGAAGTTCCTCAAAAATCCAAAAATAGAAATACATTTCACCCGGGAATCCCACTCCTTGGAATTTACCCAAAGAATACAACTTCTCAGATTCAAAAAGACATATGCACCCCTTTGTTTTTCACAGCACTATTTACAATAGCCAAGATACGGAAGCAACTTAAGTGTCCATCAGTAGAGGAATGGATAAAGAAGAGGTGGTACATATACACAATGGAATACTATTTAGCCATAAGAAAGAAACAAATCCTACCATTTGCAACAATTTGGATGGAGCTGGATAATATTATGCTCAGTGAAATAAGCCAGGCAGAGAAAGACAAGTGCCAAGTGATTTCCCTCATTTGTGGAGTATAACAACGAAGCAAAACTGAAGAAACAAAACAGCAGCAGACTCAACAGACTCTGAGAAGGGACTAGTGGTTACCAAATGGGAGGGTTGTGGGAGAGTGAGTGGGGAGGGAGGGAGATGGGGATTGAAGGGTATTATGTTTAGTACACATGTTGTGGGGGGTCACGGGGAAAACAGTGTAGCACAGAGAAGGCAAATAGTGAATCTGCAGCATCTTACTACACTGATGGACAGTGACTGCAATGGGGTATGGGGTGGGGACTTGATAATATGGGTAAATGTAGTAACCACATTGTTTTTTCATGTGAAACCTTCATAAGAGTGTATATCAATAATACGTTAATAAAAAATAAAAAATAAAAAAGAAGTAGGGAAGGAGCCTGAGTGTTTTTCAAGCCCAGAAAACCACAGTTCTGTTAGCTGTAAGTCATCCTAAATGCATAGACTGAATTCATGGAGTCTAAATGACAGTGAGGGTCTCCCAGAAAGCTAATGCACCTAGACAGGAAGCAAGTTAAAGAGGTGGTGCTTATAACATCACAGAAAGCATTCTGTACTAGCTCTGCCTTGTAGCAAAAGCATCAATCAGGGCATTGTCGAGTGACTTCCAAAATGGCAGAGCCCTGTGTGTAATCTTACTGCACTGGTCTTTGAACATGGCTTTGGCTGCATTTCTAAACTGAATAATCCTTGCCTAACAGCATTTGATGAATTCAGGCAAACAAGAACCAGAGGAACCCCCAAAGCACCCCATTTTAGTAAACTATACATTTCAGTCCTGTAGGATTGTACTTAGAATAGCCCAAGAAGCTTCTCTTCAGTCCCTCCATACCTGCAGTCCTGTTTTCAGGAGAGAGTAATAATATGCCATGATTATTCAACATGTAGAGTGTTCCCATTCTGCCCACACTAAAGTGGAATGTTATTTAGAATCAAATAAGATTTTAATTTCTACTTGCTGGCTGGAATTGTAGTATGGAGCTTGGCAGCTTGCAGGGAGGCTTTGGCTTCCCTCTCAGCCAGGCCCCCCTGCTACTGCATGATAAAGCCATCTTGTCCATAAATGGAGGTGCTTTGCCTATTGGTTAGAAACTCCTCAGGCATGCCAGTAAATTGCCCCAACCCTGCCAATAAGCACAGATAATCCATCCTATCCCTCTCCCATGAGGTCAGGGCCAAATGTTTTCCAGTTCTACACAAAATGAAGAATTAATGTTGACCCTCGTGGATGAGAGATAATTCTTTTTTTCATTTACAAACACAGAAATCCATGAAATCAAGTAGAATTTCAGATAGAATTCAGATGACAGAATTGTAAATGCAAAGAATTGGCTTTGTGGGCAGGATTCACACACTCTATTGGTTATGTTGCTTCAACAATGGATCCCAGCTTTCTGGGGCCTGTGGATTTACCATGCTGGTGATTTATAAAAGGAGGTCAAGGACATTGTGACTTTGTTGATACCAGCTGTCTCGTAAGTTGTTATAACGAACTACTTATTCTCACCTCTAATTAGACAATTATAAAAAAACATATTACAATGTTCTATATAGTCAATTGACAAGGAAATGACGTCTTAGAGTTATGAAGGCTGAGAATTACATGTGACTTTTCATGACAGAACAAAAATGAGTAAAAATTAATTGCTAAAATGAGACATAATTTAGAAGTTTCATAAAACATAAAACATCAGACCTGAGAAGAAATTTCAAGGTAAAACAGTCTAGCGGTTTCCAACTGGAAGTCCTGGGTTTCCTATAGGTTTTCTAAACCAATAGTAGAATGTCTGGACCTGTTTTCCATTGGAATCCCTAGCTTCTCAAAATAAAGCTGCACAGGCCCCCTGGCACATCAAGTGTCTTTGCTTGGAGTTTTAGGCACTTACTGTCATTTAACTGGTTACCTCATGCTCATCAGAAGCTCTTATTGACAAATTACTCTATATTTAACCACTTAAATAGAAGAAAATAAATCATTACTTACTAAAAAGCAGTTTTACAGTGGGTTTAATATTTTAAATCATGGAGTCCATGGTGTTAAGGGGGCATGGGGTTAGGGATTTTTTTAGTCTTTGGTTGTGAGAGGGTCGTAACTCAATGAACTTGTCAAAAGCCTTGTTTTCAAAATTATCAAACTGAGACACAAACCACGCCTGTCCCTTATTGGTAATCCTGGCTCACTTGTAAGTTCAAGGGTAATAGCTTATGTATTAATAGTAGTGCCTGTCTCAGACTTCCGGGAAGATGGCAGCATGAGCAGGGCAGCAGAAATCTCCTCCCAAAACTATATATATCTATGAAAATACAGCAAATACAACTATTCCTAAAAGAGAGACCAGAATACACAGGAAAGTGCACAGCATGCAGCTATACCTGAGAAGACATGGCACCCCATGAAGCGGGTAAGATACGGAGCCGCGACCCAGTGGGACCCAAGCACTCACCCACCCCAGTGCACCAGTGGGAGGAGAGGATTCAGAGCTGGGAGGGAGTGGAAGTACACCCCGTGAAGTAACCCACCCCGGTGATCTGTGCAGGGAGCGCTGACACACATTGTGTGGTGTAGCGGAGATTGGAGACACAGAGGGTGCAGGATCTGAGTGGGGAATGCGCCAGGGTGCTTGCAGCCGGCTCCCGGGAAGGAAAAAATAAAATAAAAGCGTGTGCTTCTTTCAGCGGTCTTAAGAGACAGGAGCCCAGCAGAGGAGCCGGATGGCCCTGGCACACTCAGCCCAGCAGGCTGGGAGTCCTGGGGAGTTTCGGACCCCTTAGCTGGTGACCGGGAAAGGGTGGCCGCACTTAGACTTCTCACAGAGATCAACAGCCTCCTATTCGTTCCCACCCCGGCCAGAGCTATAAAGGGCCCTGCAGAGCGGCGTGGCCATGGCTGCGGAATAGTGGAGCAACAGCGCCACCTACAGCATCTCCACAGAATCTACTGCTGGTGGGCATTTGTTTTTCTTTTTTTTCCCCTTTTTTTGTTGTTTTCCTTGTTTTGTTTTGTTTCGTTTTTTGTTTTTTCTTCTCTTTCTTTTTTGTTTTTCTTTCTTTCTTTTTCTTTTTTTTTTCTTCTTTTTTCTTTTTTCTTCAAGTCTTAAAGAACCCAGCTGACATATATGGCAACTACCAGCGACCACTTCTATGGCCATGAAAAGACAGAGGAATATGGTCCAGACTAAAATCAAGCACATAACCCCAGAGAGGGAGCCTGAAGGGATGGAAATGCCCAGTCTTCCTCAAAAAGAATTCAGAATAAAAGTCATAACCATGCTGACGGATCTACAGAGAAATGTGCAAGAGCTGAGGGAGGAAGTGAGGGAAGTGAGGAAAGACAATGCAGAAATCAGACAAGCGATCGATGGGCTTAACAGCAGACTGGATGAGATGCAAGAGACTGTTAATGGAATAGAAACCAGAGAACAAGAATACAGAGAAGCATAGAGAGAGATAAAAGGATCTCTAGGAATGAAAGAATATTAAGAGAACTGTGTGACCAATCCAATCGGAATAATATTCGCATTATAGGAGTACCAGAGGAAGAAGAGAGAGAAAAAGGGACAGGAAGTGTCTTTGAAGAAATAATTGCTGAAAACTTTCCCTCGCTGGGGAAGGAAATAGTCTCACAGTCCACAGAAGCCCACAGATCTCCCAATGCAAGGGACCCAAGGAAGACAACACCAAGACACATAATAATTAAAATGGCAAAGATGAAAGATAAAGACGGAGTATTAAAGGCAGCTAGAGAGAGAAAAAAGATCACCTACAAAGGAAAACCCATCAGACTATCATCAGACTTCTCAACAGAAACCTTACAGGCCAGAAGAGAATGGCATGACATATTTAATGTAATAAAACAGAACGGCCTCGAACCAAGAATATGGTATCCAGCACGATTATCATTTAAATATGACCGAGGGATTAAACAATTTCCAGGCAAACGAAAGTTGAAAGAGTTTGCCTCTCATAAGCCACCACTACAGGATATCTTAAATGGACTGCTCTAGAAGGAAGAATCCCTAAGGCTAAAAAGATGTCACCAGAGAAAATAAAATCATAGCAACGAAAGCAGACCATCCAAACACTAACTAAAGGCAAAGAATAAAACACTTAGTATATAAAGAATGGAGGAGGAAGAATAAGAAGGGAGCGAAATAAAGAAACATCAGACTGTGTTTACAATAACTTAACAAGAAAGTTAAGTTAGATTGATAGATAGTAAAGAAGCAACCCTTGAACATTTGGTAACCACGAATCTAAAGCCAGCAATGGCAATAAGTACATATCTATCGATAATCACCCTAAATGTAAATGGACTGAATGCACGAATCAAAAGACACAGAGTAACAGAATGGATAAAAAAGCAAGACCCATCTATATGCTGCTTACAAGAGACTCACCTAAAACCCAAAGATATACACAGACTAAAAGTGAAGGGATGGAAAAAGATATTTCATGCAAACAACAAAGAGAAAAAAGCAGGTGTTGCAGTACTTGTATCAGACAAAATAGACTTCAAAACGAATAAAGTAGCAAGAGATAAAGAAGGACATTACATAATGATAAAGGGGTCAGTCCAACAAGAAGATATAACCATTACAAATATATATGCACCCAACACAGGAGCGCCAGCATATGTGAGACAAATACTAACAGAATTAAAGGAGGAAATAGACAGCAATGCATTCATCTTAGGAGACTTCAACACACCACTCACTCCAGAGGACAGATCAACCAGACAGAAATAAGTAAAGACACAGAGGCACTGAACAACACACTAGAACAGATGGACCTAACAGACATCTACAGAACTCTACACCCAAAAGCAACAGGATACACATTCTTCTCAAGTGCACATGGAACATTTTCCAGAATAGACCACATACTAGGCCACAAAAAGAACCTCAGTAAATTCAAAAATATCGAAATCCTACCAACCAACTTCTGAGATCACCAAGGTATAAAACTAGAAATAAATTTTAGAAAGAAATCAAAAAGGCTCACAAATACATGAAGACTTCATATTCTCATAATTAATCAATGGGTTAACGACCAAATCAAAATAGAAATCAAAGAATATATGGAGACTAATGACAACGACAACACAAAGCCGCAACTTCTGTGGAACGCAGCAAAGGCAGTTCTAAGAGGAAAGTATATTGCAATCCAGGCCTTTTTAAAGAAGGAAGAACAATCCCAAATGAATAGCCTAAAGACATAATTACTGAAATTGGAAAAAGAAGAACAAATGAGACCCAAAGTCACCAGAAGGAGGGACATCATAAAGATCAGAGAAGAAATAAATAAAATTGAGAAGAATTAAACAATAGAAAAAAATCAATGAAACCAAGAGCTGGTTCTTTGAAAAAATAAACAAAATAGATAAACACTTAGGCAGACTCATTAAAAGAAAAAGAGAATCTACACACATAAACAGAATCAGAAATGAGAAAGGAAAAATCACGTCGGAGGCCACAGAAATAAAAGGAATTATTAGAGAATAGTATGAAAATCTATATGCTAACAAGCTGGAAAACCTAGAAGAAATGGACAACTTCCTCGAAAAATACAACCTTCCAAGACTGACCAAGCAAGAAACAGAAAAACTAAACAGACCAATCATGAGCAACAAAATTGAATCGGTAATCAAAAAACTACCCAAGAACAAAACTCCCAGACCTGACGGATTCACCTCTGAATTCTACCAGACATATAGAGAAGAAATAACACCCTTTGTCCTTAAAGTTTTCCAAAAAATAGAAGAGGAGGGAATACTTCCAAACTCATTCTATGAAGCCAGCATCACTCTAATACCAAAACCAGGCAAGGACATCACCAAAAAAGAAAATTACAGACCAATATCCCTGATGAATGTAGATGCAAAAATACTCAACAAAATATTAGAAAACCGAATGGAAAAATACATCAAGAGAATCATAGACCATGATCAAGTGGGATTCATCCCAGGGATGCAAGGATGGTACAACATTCGAAAATCTGTCAACATCATCCACCACATCAATAAAAAGAAGAACAAAAACCACATGATCATCTCCACAGATGCTGAAAAAGCATTTGACAAAATTCAGCATCCATTCCTGATTAAAACCCTCAACAAAATGGGTATAGACGGCAAGTACCTCAACATCATAAAGGCCATATATGACAAACCCACAGCTAACATCATACTTAACAGCGAGAAGCTGAAAGCTTTTCGTCTAAGATCAGGAACAAGACAGGGATGCCCACTCTCTCCACTGTTATTCAACATAATACTGGCAGTCCTAGCCATGGCAATCAGACAAAACAAAGACATTCAAGGCATCTAGATTGGTAAAGAAGAAGTCAAATTGTCACTATTTGCAGATGACATGATACTGTACACAAAAAACCCTAAAGACTCCACTCCAAAATTACTAGAACTAATATCTGAATTCAGCAAAGTTGCAGGATACAAAATTAACACACAGAAATCTGTTGCTTTCCTATACACTAACGATGAACTAACAGACAGAAATCAGAAAAACAATTCCATTCACAATTGCATCAAAAAGAATAAAATACCTAGAAATAAACCTAACGAATTAAGTGAAAGACTTGTACTCTGAAAACTACAAGACACTCCTAAGGGAAATTACAGAGGACACTAACAAATGGAAATGCATCCCATGCTCTTCGCTAGGAAGAATAAATATTGTCAAAATGGCTATACTACCTAAAGCAATCTACAGATTCAACACAATCCCTATCAAACTACCAGCAGCTTTCTTCAATGAACTCGAGCAAATAATTCTAAAATTCATATGGAACCACAAAAGACCCCAAATAGCCAAAGCAATCCTGAGAAGGAGGAATAAAACAGGGGGAATTACACTCCCTGACTTCAAGCTCTACTACAAAGCCACAGTAATCAAGACAATTTGGTATTGGCACAAAAACAGACCCACAGACCAGTGGAACAGAATACAAAATCCAAACGTTTACCCAAACATATACAGTCAATTAATATTTGATAAAGGAGCCTTAGATATACAATGGGGAGATGACAGCCTCTTCAGCAGCTGGTGTTGGAAAAACTGGACAGCTACATGTGAGAGAATGAAACTGGACTACTGTCTAGCCCCATACACAAAGGTAAACTCAAGGTGGATCAAAGACCTGAATGTAAGTCATGAAACCATTAAACTCTTAGAAAAAAACATAGGCAAAAATCTCTTGGACATAAACATGAGCGACTTCTTCATGAACATATCTCCCCGAGCAAGGGAAACAAAAGCAAAAATGCACAAGTGGGACTATACCAGGCTGAAAAGCTTCTGTAAAGCAAAGGACACCATTAGTAGAACAAAAAGATATCCTACAGTATGGGAGAATATATTAAATGACGTATCTGATAAGGGGTTGATATCGAAAATATATAAAGAACTCACGCACCTTAACAAACAAAAACCAAATAATCCAATTAAGAAATGGGCAGAGGATATGAATAGACACTTCTCTAAAGAAGAAATTCAGATGGCCAACAGGCACATGAGAAGATGCTCCACATCGCTAATCATCAGAGAAATGCAGATTAAAATCACAATGAGATATCACCTCACACCAGTGAGGATGGCCAACATCCAAAACACAAACAACAACAAATGTTGGCGAGGATGTGGAGAAAGGGAACCCTCCTACACTGCTGGTGGGAATGCAAATTAGTTCAACCATTGTGGAAAGCAGTATGGAGGTTCCTCAAAAAACTCAAAATAGAAATACCATTTGACCCAGGAATTCCACTCCTAGGCATTTACCCTAAGACTGCAGCAGCCCAGTTTGAAAAAGACAGATGCACCCCTATGTTTATCGCAGCACTATTTACAATAGCCAAGAAATGGAAGCATCCTAAGTGTCCATCAGTAGATGAATGGATAAAGAAGAAGTGGTACGTATACACAATGGAATATTATTCAGCCATAAGAAGAAACAAATCCTACCATTTGCAACAACATGGATGGAGCTAGAGAGTATTATGCTCAGTGAAATAAGCCAAGACGAAAAAGACAAGTATAAAATGATTTCACTCATATGTGGAGTATAAGAACAAAGAAAAAAACTGAAGTAACAAAACAGCAGCAGACTCACAGAACCCAAGAATGGACTAACAGTTACCAAAGGGAAAGGGATTGGGGAGGATGTGTGGGAAGGGAGGGACAAGGGGGGAAAAGGGGCATTATGATTAGCAGACATAATGTAGGTGGGGGGCGTGGGGAGGGCTGTACAACTCATAGAAGACAAGTAGTGATTCTATAGCATCTCACTATGTTGATGGACAGTGACTGTAATGGGGTTCGTAGGGGGGACCTGATGAAGGGGGCAGTTTAATAACCATAATATTGCACATGTAATTGTAGATTAATGATACCAAAATAAATTTTAAAAAAATAGTGCCTGTCTCAGCATCTCCACTAATACCTTCCTTTTGTCTGCATATCAGTCCTTTATTTAGTCATTTACTGTGACGAGGGAAGTTTCAAATCTGTGAGTCACATAAGTCTTCAGTCATTTTCTTAAATTCCCCAGTCCAAATTTATCCACTTTTCTTTGGCTATTAGCTACACAGTTGAGTGGGTCTATTTTCTTAACTGAATTGATTAGTCAATTCAGTTAAAATATCAGAGTGTATTTCATTCATCCCAGGGGAGTCATACTCCATTCAGCAAAGTATAAATAGATTGGAAACCCACTCTCTCCTGGTAAAATCTCAGCATCTCCTAGGCTGAAAGTAGTAGGACAGGATGATTATCACTAACCCAGAAGAAAGGAGGAATATCCATCTCTTTAGAGGCCTTCCTCTGTTTCTAGCTCTACTTACCCCCTCTGTCTTAGGCCAAGTTTCTCAAGAAACAAGACTTTGAGATGAAAACTTGTGTGCAGGCACTTTCCTGGGGAGTGCTGTCAGAACAGCACTGTAAAGGGGTGGAGGAAGCAGCACTTAGCAGAGAGAGCTTCTACTGAGATGCAGTTGCAACAGAGGCCTCAGCTGACTTTATGGGCAGTTCTAGAGTTGGGATCAGCCTTTTGAGTTGTCCTGAACCAACGTAAGGTGTCCTGGCTTTATATACCTCCAATGCCAGATATTGGACATAGGCTGTCCCTGGGTAGAAAGCATTGGGCAAAGGCAGTTCTCCCTGTGTGATGGTGATTGTCAGAGAGAAACTCAGCCTGGAGCCTTAGGGCAATGAGTGCCTCATTCCTGATGTGGGAATCTGACACGCCAAACATCTCTTACACCCTCCTCCTCTCAACTCCCCTCATGTGCCCCCTTGTAGGCGATGTTCCCTCTGCATCATTCCCATAGAAAGAGGAACCTAGAAAGTAGACCTAGGCTTCTTTCCCTACAAATCTTCCTTATTACTGGTACAGCATTTTTGAGAGCTCTCTAGCCAGGGTTAATGTGAAGTTTATAGCTGATGGATAGAGAAAAACGAATAGTCCCTGTGTGTGTTTGAAGTTCCTTTCATTATTTAAGGAGCTTTCTTTTCCTATTCAGTTATATAAAGATTAGAAGACAAAGTGGAGTCAACAGCAGAAATGAATCATTTGAATAGCATGATTGCTATTCTGCAGCGATCTGAAAAATCCAATATCGCCATTTAAATCAGATTCACTTTCATCTAGAGAAAGAGACTTGACCTTTTCCAGTGGCCACCGAAGTAGAAGGTCAGACAGACTAAGAAAATGCCTCAACCTTCTCTAGGTTTCCTTTTATTCTTTTAGCCTTTCTTTGTTCCCATTTATTCTGCATCTTTAACTGTTTTTTGCCCTGAAAATTTGTTTATCAGACCATGTCTACATGAAGCCAAAGTACACATTTGAAAACAAAAGTTCCATTAGTTTACTTAGTTGAAGCAGTGTACAACCCCTCACCCTTGCAAGTGCTAGCTGGATTCAAATAGGCATATGTGCACGGACACAGCCATTAAAATTATGGGGAAATTTTGACATACCTTATTTTATACATGCATTGCTTCTCAAGCTACAAAGTTATAGCTTATGCTAAAAAAGCAAACTTGGATTGAAACATTCTTGACCTATCTTTCTATGTTTTAACATGTGGCATCAAGGATCATTGGTCCAAGTAGCCATGCTTCACGACAAGTTAGGAATTGTTCACTAAAACTTCATAGGCCCTCATAAATCCAAATGGTATGTAATGAAGGCAAAAAAATTACCATTTTAAGGGCAAATTTCTTCTTAATTGGGTTTATATGAAGAGGCCACAAGAGGAAAAGTACACAATTTAAAACTTCGCATTCCTGGGTTCTAATCAAAGCGCATATCTAGCAGTTACATATTTGGCTTTAACTGAGGCATTTTGTGAATTCCAACCTTATGCTTCCGAGAGTTTCTCTACTAGAGAGAAGTAGCTCTCATTGGAAGGGGAAGAAGAGATTGTTGGAGCAGAAGATCCTTCTTTCCTCTTGTGAAATAAATCGATAACTTTATTTTTGAAACGTTAAATACTTTCGCAAGGAAATGATGTGGTGATGCGCCCAAAAATCTCTGGCTGTGGATATGTTGACGCATCCCTAGGATGTGACTACATCAAAGAGTTGTCTTAATACCTGTCAACACATCGTGTTTCAGCATCTCAGTTTTCATATATTGCAAGAAAACTATCAACATTTGCTTCATTACATAGTACATTTGAGGGCGGAATGAGAAGGAAAAAGTAAAGCTGTGTCGTTAGAGGTCACAGTAACTTCCTCCTTTGGTTTTAGCTGACACACCCATTCACACATTCCTTAAAATTCTTTCCACTGTCTGGCTCCAGGACCCTAGGTTAATTTCCCTTTGATATCCTTCTTGGTCTCATTTTGATGGTTTCTCTTTTTCACTCTCTTCTAAACCATGAGCATCTTCTAAGATTTAATTATCAGCCTTGCTTTTCTGGAGCCACAGTCACTCCTTTGGAGGAGGGAGTCTATCTAAGACCTTAGGTACAAGTTGAACTCTGATCTCTCTCTTACAATCCAGTTCTGTATCTTCATCTCAAGGTCTTCTGTCTTCTCTGAGCACTCAAGTCCTATGACATTTTATTCTTATGAGTGTCCATGGTACTTATTGCCTATCTGTATGTCTCTCTCATTTCCTCAACAGTTTTCTTATCTGCAAAATGGGGATAGGATAACTTTTCCCCATGTTTTCTCACTCTCTCAATCTGCTTTGCGCATGCCATGGCCCCTACTGAACTCACACTGTGTTGTCCCTTACTTCTCACCTCCTTAGGTCTTAGCTTAGATATTACTTCCTCTAAGAAGCCTCATTATCCCCCAAATCCAGGTTAGATTCTCTTTCTAGGTGCTCCCATAGGACCCATCACTCTCTAGTTTATTATAATTGCTTGTTTTTCTCTTTCTCTTTCCCACTAGATTGTAAGTTCTCTGGGGGTCAGAGATCTTTTCTGTCTTATTTAGTATTACCATCTCATTGTATGACCCCAGTATCTGATATACAGCAGGTACTTAATAAACAAATGAATGTTGCTTTTGTAATATCTTGCCACAACAAACGTACACAGTTTCTCCTTGTGAACTATCCTTGGAATTCATTTAAACCCGATTCTGCTATAGGAAATTTTGACATAGGACCATATACCAACCTACACTTCCCCAGAAGGGCACATATTCATCTAAGGTAGATAAAGAAATAAAATCTCTAGGGTCTTTTGCAGCCTCTTATGGCCCTGATTAGCTGTAGCCATCACCAGCCTCTACCTACCTCACCCTGCCAAGGTGCCTTAGTTCAACCATTTCAAGGCTGTGCCAGTCTCAAACCACTGGACCATCTTCAGAAACAACAATCAAAAGGGAGTGACAGGGAGAGGACCCAGAGGAGTCAAGATAAAAAGCCTTTCATTTAGCACAGGATTTTCTATCACTAGGATTGGTCAATAGTGTGGCACTTCATAGTGCCTTGCATTCCCTGATATCTTGTTGGAACAGAAGTTAAATCATGACTAAGAGAACGTGCCAGCTACTAAATCAACAGAAGATGCAATTATCACCAAACTTGGTGCTTTGAGGGAAACAAATCCAATTGCACCCACTTCCACTGTACTTGCCATCTTTTCTTTCCCCTATAAAAGTAACTTAGTAAATTTTGCTGTTCTTCCAGGAACTCCCCTCTCTTGCCAGAGCACTGACATCTTGGAGCCAGAAAGCCTGACTATGAAGCACTTTGGAAAACTGAAGGTAAGTAACCAACACATTTCCCACTTCTGGAGTTCAGGATTTTAACAAAATCAAAAATTACTAGGAAAAGAAGTCAACAGCACTTCTCATGTTGAAATTTGTTGGGGAGTTTTAATAGCAAGGAATGAGTACATCACATGGCAGTGAGCCTCTGGGATGAATTTGATTAATTCTCCACCACAGCAAAATTGCATAACCAGAGGCTGCTGCTTAAGGATTTCTCTTGCTTTGAGTTGGGTAATCTAAATCATGTAACCTCTAGTGGATATCCACTGCCTCACAGATCAAAGATCATCCCTGCAGATGGAAATAGATTTTCTGCTGGGTTGTATGTGAGCTCAGCGGGATGGGTAAAAACTGTGGATGAATGTCCTTCATTGGATTTAGCTCCCCGATGGCAGAAATATGCTACAATCAGTGACACTTCAAGTATGTTGACCACAAAAACGAGAGGGAGGGGGCTATATCAAATAAGGGGGATTCTGTTTCCAAGCCTCGCTCCTACTAGCTTGTTGTATGACCTTGGACAAGGCCCTTTGGGCCTCAGTTTCTGCTTCTGTACAGTGAGAGAGAGTAGACAGCCTCAATGATGGCCTCTAGGTTCTTTTACCTCATGAAGCCCAATAAGTCAATTAGTTAAGTGTCTCAGGTGACAGAATTTAGGGCCCATTAATGGTCATCTCAATTCTGTACTTTGTGTTTGGCTGCCGTACACCAAATATATGGATGGATTTCTTTTTTTCACTTTTCTGAGTGCCAGGTAGATGTTGGATTTGTAGATCTAAGCCACATTGACTAATATCAGTTGAATGAAGGGCTGTTTTCTTACAGAATATACATTTCCTAGAGCAACTTGTACCACTTTTTTATACTGGAATCTGGTCTACATTTGATATTTGGCAGCAAGTTGGCACTGATAAGTGCCTATATACTTATATTCTGTCACCCTTCAAACTACTGCATAAACTAAACTGACTTCCATTATTTATAGCAGTGTCATCCTGACTGGGACTGTATCAGACCCCAAAGAGAACAGATTTAAAAAGAGGTTGTTTTTTTCTAAAAACCCTTTTATTGTTTCCTTTTCTTCACCCATGGAAATATGGCTTAAGCAGTGCATCAGTTGGGCTCTCTCTGGGAAGCAGATGCTGAAACACAGTTAGGAGTACAAAGGTTTATCAGACGCAGTGCCTGTGAAAGGTAAAAGGAGGAGTAAACAGAAGTGGATAAGGAAAGGTTTCAGACTATGGTGCTGATGTGATACTTGTGAAAGGAAAAGGGACAAGAAGTAGGATTAGCCTGAGAGAATCTCAGGCTGAGGTTCAGATGTCATAAAGCCTCATCCAAACTAATGGGAGCCCTCAGGCAGAAGATTCCCATTAACAGAGTCTCATGATGGGGAGAAATGGCCAGGCCTTAATAGCCCTGCTATGATCATTTGTTGACTGGTAGATGGACATGAGGATTGTGGCTGTGGTACAATCCAAAGGTGCTAATAGGTAGAGGCTGTTAGGAAAATGCATTCCTTACATCTTCCTTCTTTCCTGAAGGGAGTTCTAGGCAGCATACCCCCAAAACTGACAGAAAGGCCATTTTTCATTATATTCCACTTTGTTCCTACAGTAACTTGCTATTACTTAATACATTAAGTCTAAACTCCTGTCTAATTTCAAATAGTACGAAATACTTAGGAATACGTTTTATAAAAGAAGTGTAAAATTCTGCAAACTACAAAATATTGCTGAAAGAAATGAAAGAAGACCTAAATAAATGGAAACCTATCCCATGTTCATGGATCAGGAGATTTAGTATTGTTAACACTAATGTAGTCCCCAAATTGATCTATAGATTCTATGTAGTACCTGTCATGAATTCTGTCTTATTTTTGCATAAATGGACAGGTGATCCTAAAATTCCTATGGAAATACAAGGGGTCTTGAATAACCAAAACAACCTTGAAAAATAATAAACTTGGAGGATTCACATTTCTTAATTTCAAAATAACTACAAAGCTATAATAATAATAAAACAGTGTGATACTGGCATAAGGGTAGACATGTTAAATCAGTGGAATAGAACTTAGAGTCCAGAAATAAACCCATTCGTCTCTGGTTAATTGATTATTGACAAGGGTACCAAGACCACTTAACAGTGGAAAGAACAGTCTTTTCAACAAATGATGCTGGGACAACTGAATATGCATATGCAGAGGAATGAATTTGGACCCCTACTTTATACCATATACAAAATGAACTCAAAGTGGATTAAAGATCTAAATGTAAGAACTAAAACTATAAAACTCTTAGAATGAATCTTCTGAAATCAAATTTGGCAAGTTTCTTAAATACAACTGAAAAAGGACCCGTGACAAAACAAAAAAATAAGTTGGCTTTGTCAAAATTGTTTTTAAAAGCGCCTCAAAGGACACCATCAGGAAAGTAAAAAGTCAACCAACAGAATGGGAGAAAATGATTGCAAATGTGTCTGGCAGAGCTAGTATCCAGAATATATAAGCACTCTTATGACTCAACAATAAAAAGACAAACAACCCTCTTAGAGTTGTGCAAAATATTTGAATAGATATTTTTCAAAAGAAGATATACAACTGGCCAATAAGCACATGAAGAGGTCCTCAACATCATTAGTTATTAGGTAAATGTAAATCAAAACCACAAGGAGAAACCATTTCACACCTAGTAGGATGGCTACAAAAATAATTCTTTAAAAAATGGAAAACAGCAAGTGTTGGTGAGGATGTGGATAAATTAGAACCCTCAGACATTCTGGCAGAAATGTTAAATGATGGTGGTGCTGTATGAAACAGTTTGACAGTTCCTCAAAAAGTTCAACATAGGGTTACCACATGACTCAGCCATTTTACTCCTAGTATTATGGCCAAGAAAGCTGTAAACATGTGTTCATACAAGAACTTGTACATAAGTGTTCATAACAATGTTACTCTTAATAGCCCTCAAATGGAAACAATCAAAATGCTTACCATTTGATGAATGGATAAACAAAATGTGCTGTATCTGTGCAATGGAATATTGTTTGGTCACAAAATGGAATGTTCTGATACATGGTACAACATGGAAAAATCTTGAAAATATTATGCTAAGTGAAAGACGGCAGACATATTGTATGATTCCATGTGTATGAAATGTCTAGAATAGGCAAATCCATAGACACAGGAAGCAGTGGTCAGGTGATGGGGTGAGAGGAACTGAAAATGACTTCTGTGGATACTGGACTCCTTTACAGGGTGATGAAAATATTCTGAAATTAATGAATATACTAGTGAATATACAAATTAGTAATGTACTAAAACCACTGAATTGTATACTTCAAAAGTAAACTTTATAGTCTGTGAATATCTTCAATAAAACAGTTAAAAACAAACAACCAAACAAACAATAAACCAGTACACAGAAGAGGATTTGGTCATAAGGACAAACTAAAATCTTAAAAACAGAAAACTCATCCCAGACAAATTACACCCAATAAGGAACACAGAGCAACATGGGCTAACAAATGCCCTGGAATCTAAGTAAGGTGGTGAGTCAAACCAGTAGATTTCATTCATCCATTCAAAAATAAAATTACTGAGTACCTATTTAGCTCCACACCTATTTTAGGGTCTGGGATTATGGACAGGAACAAAATATGGTCTCTACCTGCAAGGATATCACTGTTTAGAAATAGACAAAGAAACAGGCAATTTCCATGTAACATGGAGTGCTGTTAAGAGTCATACACTGGGAACACAGGAGTTCAGAGAAATAGCGCCTGCCCTAGTAACAGTCAATGGAAGCTTTCTGGAGGTATTTGATATGAACAAGCTCTGGAAAATGAGCAGGATTTAGCTAAATTAAGGTGGTAGCAACAGTGGGTGGGGTGTGGGGACAGAAACAGTAGAGGTGGGCATTACAGCAAAACAAAATTGTATATGCTCAAAAGTCCCTGAGAGTGAGAAAGAAAGAATCGTGTACTCAGGGATCCATAAGAGGTTCAAGAGGACTGGGATAAAGGGTGTGTGTGAAGAAGGCTGAGAGGTGGGGCTGGAGAGGCTGTAGGGTCCATGTCTGAAGAACCCTGTGTGCTAAGGTAAAAGTTTAAGCCAAAACATACCTCAGAAGACATGATTCCTTGAAGGACTCTTCCGTGGAGAAGTCCAAAAGACTAAAAATTGTTGTTATATTTCTTCGCTCTCGGGAACATAACTTTTGCAAACATCTGTCTGTATCTATTTTCTCTAATTTATTATTTCCTTTGGGCACCAGACAGCTTGATTCTCTCAGACACAGTGACTCCATTTAATATGGAGGCAAAGGCAAATGTCAATCTGTGGAGTCTCATGGTAACAGTAAAGACACTGAGACTGGAATTCGCAGAGACAATCACAAGTCTTGACCTTTGCTAGTAGCATCTCCCCTGATGCCAGGAAAAGAACAGGTCTGTCTTAGTTTCTCTGCCGCCTCTTCATGTACCCAGAATAAGGCTGCTTTCCTGCCAGTCTTTTAACTGATGCCTGCTGTGGTCTCCGATCCCCTCTTCTCATTTATTCAAGAGATTGAGGCATCAAATATTCCAGTGCTTTGGTTTTGAAATAACACTTTGTACCATTTTATTCCAGATTAGAGATTATAACAGAAAACGGAGAAGGAAGCGGGATAAGATGGGGCCAATCTTATGGAAAACCACAGCACTAGGCATTCTCTAATTAAGAACACTACCTTGTCACTGAAAGAGAAATGTGAAACTGATCAGGATAATTAAACAGAGCACTGCAGGCTGAATGTGCAACACAGCCTCCACAGTATTAAGATTGATGATTTTTTAAAAAGGAGAATGATAATGCGGTGCTTCAGTTAGCTTATCCATTTTTCCCACCTATGAGGCACGAAAGGCCTTGTCCTCTGGTTTTAGCTTCCCTGCATGTTACCTGCTTGACCAGTGACTGGACCTGACTGACCACTATTGCCTACTCTTTCCACTTGCAATGTTTTCCCATTTAACTTCCAGAAAGTGCCTGCGCTCCTGGATCTTTTCTTATCCCACTGGCCACTCCTTTCTTGTCTCTGCTGCTTCTCCTCCTCTGTTCGATCTCTGTCTGACGTACAGTCTTTTGCTGAGCTCACCCACTTACATGGCTTTGATACTGTCTATGAACTAATGACTCACAAAGGTTTTATCTTTGGACTTGGCCTGTGTCCCAGGTCCCAGTGTTGTACATCCAGCCACCGCTTTGCATGTCTAAGGGGCAGTGCAAACTTTCTTATGGACAATATTAAACTTTCATGTCTATCCTGCCCTAGTCCTGCCTCTCTCCTAATTCCTTCCAAGTTAGTGAAGAGCTTCTCCACCTCCCCAGTGGCTCAAGCTAAAAACCCTGGATTCCTGCTTTTCCCTTTCTTATCCATCAGCCGTTCCTATTGATTCTACGTCCAAAACACATGTTGTATCTGTCCACTGCTGTCCATCTCCACTGTTACCACCCTAATCAGAGCTGCTGTCCTCTCTCACCTGGACTAGCAAGTAACTTGTCTTCCACTGTGACTCTTCCTCCCCACAATCTACTCTCCACACAGCAGCCACACTTTATTTTTTTAATGCACTTCACATTATCTTACCTGCCTAAAATTCTCTAAGAGTATCACCCCATACTTAGAATAAAATTCAAACTCCTTACCATGGCCTCTAAGGCCCTATGTGATCTGACCACTGTTGACCCCTCTGACTTAAACTGGTATCATTCTTTCCTTATTCATTATACAAGAGCCACCCTGGGCATTCAGTTTCCTCTAAAACATCAAACTCATTCCTGATTTAGGCCCTTTGATTTTGCTGTTCCCTTTGCCTAGAAGATTCTTCCCCTTCCATGGGTCTGTTTTCGTAAATGAAGTTTTACTGTAACACAGCCATGCTTATCATTGCCTACTGACTATGGCTGCTTTTGTACCACACAGCAGAGTTGAGTCACTGAGACAGCTATCACTGCACCCACAGGCCCTTTAGGCACAAGTTGGCCAAACCCGACTGGATCTTTGCTTGGCCATCTCCTTCTTCAGGTTTTTGTGCTACTAGCATTCCTCAGAGAGACAGACCCCCCCCCTTCCGCCCCAAGCACTCGTTCACATTATCCCCTTAATTTCTTCACACCACTTCTCTGCAATCATCCTATTTGTTTAATTGGTTATTGCCTGTTAACCCCAATAGATTGTAAGCTTCTCTGTCACATCCCTTGGTGGGTCCCTACATCCTCGCACTATACCTGACACACCAAAAGTCCTCAATAAATATACACTGACTAAATGAATACATGAATGTGGGTGGAACATCAAGTTGTTTACGAAACAGTGGTTTCAGTTAGGACTCCATGCACATATAGCCACAGAACTAATTGATGTGGCTCATGAGCAGTCATGCTTAGGAAAGGGAAAAGCTCTTAAAGGTACATGAGCATTAAAAAATGGATGAAGGATCACTGCATGATAAAACTAACTTCAAATTAACTTGTAATTAATTAATTGGATCTGTGAGAACAACTACTTTAAGATATTTTTGGAGCTCTAGTTAGAGGAATCTAGTAGAAAGTTTCCAAAATCTCTTAGCTACTCCCATTTGTCTGGAAGCGGATGTTAATATCACCTTGTTGAATTCATTTTAATCAGCAGATGGAAGGGAGTGGGAGGGGTGAACGTGGGTGTTGAAAAATGACCCTTTTAATAGATTCCCAAACTTGGCATCCTTTATGTCATCTCTGCACTCTTTCTACAATTATTTTCGCTGCTGTCTTTATTTCAAGTGATGGACATTCTTGAGCACCCTCCCACCCCCGTGAAAAGCTCTCATTCTCAGGCAAGGTGCTGCAGCTTTGCAACTTGTCTTTGAGCTCCCTCTGCTGGCACCAAGAAGGCTTCAGAATTGGTTTCTTCCGGAGTCGACAATCCAGAGTACACAGGATGAAAATAACCGCATGAAAAGGGCAACCTTTTCTCTTTCAGTTAAAAAAAGTGAAATGGTGTCTTGATTCATATAGTTTAATGAAAGCAGTGACTGTGGCATTTATCAGGCACAGTCTGAATGACTGATTCAATCAAACTCCATGTTAACAAGGCTTTCTATACACCTGAAACAGTGTGACTACCTTTATTCTTTCTTCCTAAATAGTGGATCTGTGCAAAAGTCCTGTGCAGGTTCTCTTGATTTCTGATTTGGATATAATGAGATAGGTACACATGTTTTCAAAACAACAAAAAGATATGTGATACATATGTAGTGCATCTATACCTTTGACCTGCTTTTCTTTCAGACTCTTTTAAAAGTGAGTTGAGGGTACTAAAAATGACCATATTCAACATGACTGATGGCATGGTTTTTTCCTAATAACTGGATGTTCACTAGAAAACACTGATCAAGGATTGATTTTCTGGCTAAATTTAGACACAACTGATTTGAAGAGGAGGGTGAGGGTTACAAGCTCCCCCACCTAGCACTTTAACAGCCGTTAGGCACTCTCCTTGTTTGTCCTGAACTGCAACTGAACTGGATGTATGACCCTGGGAATGGAGCTTAACTTTTATGGATTTGTTTCATTAAGTACAGAATAAAGAAATTAATGTGAGTCCATCTCTAATGATTTGATGTTAATTAATATATTTATCCACAAAAAGGTTTGCCCAGGTAAAGTTGTCTAGTAAAGATTCATCTGAACTTTTAAGCTTCTTTTACATTTTATAACTTGGATGTCTTATGGCATCTGAAATAAATGGGCGAACAATGACTTTTGTTGAAAACTGCACATCAGGAGCAGTATCCACTCTACTTATATGCAACTGATTGGTTTAGGAACAGTCTCCAGGAGATTGAAAATAGATAAAATGATGTGGAACCAAAATGGTCATGAAAGAGTATAAAGGGTGAAAACAGGAAAAGATATGAAAAGGAATCTTTTCTTTTTGAAATGTGAATCTTTTCTTCTTGCCTGTGAGTGGAAGCAACCGGCTATTGGAAACCTTCCCCAAAGGTACCCATCAAGCAGGATGACACATAACTAGACTGTGTCTTCCTAGGAAGCAGCAAACTTAAATGTGATCAGTGTAAAATAAGTTGCCAACTTGGAAGTTATAACAGGTCCTACAAATCTATTAAAATGAGAAGGATGGTGTAATGACAAGTACCAATTGTAGGGCAATCATGTCATAGTCCAGAAAAAGGATAACTGGAGTGAGCCCTTGTCACTGTCTCCAACTATGTCCAGGGAGACAGTGCCTTGACCACATAACACCTGGTTTGGAGGCACTTGGAGTAGAGCGAGCATTCACTGGTCACCAGAGTTTATGACCTTTCTGCATTCTCCCTCAATCAGGATATCATCCTCACCAAGCTACCTTTAGATCCTGTGATCTCCCTTCTGGAAGGAGATTGGGCTTATTTGGTTAACAGGGGCATTTCAGATTCTTTGTAACTTTTACTTATCATTCTAAATTAATAAATTTAATACATGATTTATCAAAAGTCTAATGAGAATTTAACATGAGCTGGATGATTCCTTTATGACACGAAACAGGGCTCAAAGGTGAAAGATCAGAGCTGGTGACCTTGCACAAAAGAGTTAGCATCCCTTCATGTCTACCCAATTCCCAATTCCCAACTCCTTCACTCTCAAAGGCTCCTATATCATCATTATTGAGCATGTAAGACCATGCAACCTGAACTTTCTACTTACTAAGAAATGTTCCATCCCTTAAATCTCAAGTATTAATTCCAGTCTCAGTTACCTTTTATATGAATCTCTCACTCTTTACTACTGCTCTTCACTCATACTAAAAGACTCTGTTCCCTTGACACCTTCATTTGCTTCCAATTTAGTAGCCCCTCAGAGTCTCACTTTCTTCCCTGTGCTGCCTGGAGCTCATGGTCCATGACATGGATTTCTGTTTCATCAGACCTCTTAACTTCCTCCCACCTGTTTTAGTTTTCTTTTGTTTAGCTAAGATTTATTGAAGGCTTATTAAGTGTTGGGCAATTTACACTGACTCTTCCATCTAATTTTACCAACCCCATGAGGTAGTTACTATTATTGCCCCATTTTAAAGAGGAGGAACTTACGTTTTTGAGAAGATAAGTAGGTTGCCCAAGTTCACACATTCAAGACTCAAAGCCCTGTCTGTAAAACCTTTTCTCCTAACCACAACGCAATACTGCCCCCTGCTGCTACACTTGCTCTACAAATTCTCAGCACACAATCTACCGCCCTCATTTTTAGAACCAGAGGTCTGCTAAAGAAAATCTCATAAAACTGTACAGAAAAGTACATCTACATTTCCCTGATTTCTTACCTGAATTGAGTCCTTCATAGCACATATCAATACCTTTCCTTATTATTGCTTTATCCCTGTTTCTCACAACTATTCCAAATCTTTGCCTCTCTACTCAAAGTTTCTACCCAATGCCCAATTCCCAACTCCCTCTCTCTCAGTCTCCTACAACATCAGTGTTGAGTCCACTGGAGCGAAGTTCTTCATCTTCCCAATATTCCACCGACAGATTTTTCTCTGTACCCACCCACCCATTCTCCTTCCCCACTGTAGGAGCATGAGTCTCTCTCTTCGTATTGAAGGTAAGCCTCTTCACTTGCGCTATCTGTTGTTTCTTCCTAAAACTTGCTCCTTCGTATGTTTTCCCTCAGTACTTGATTTTCACTTTCTTTCTGTTATCTCCTCACTTTTGGCATACAAATATGTTTAAATGCCTTCTAATCATAAAGAAAAGTCACAAAGTTGGTGCTGTATCCAGCAACCCAGCCCAAGTTACTGTTTTCCTTCTTCCCATCCCAGCAAACCTTCTTTAAAGAGTAGTCTATTTGGGATATGTATTTCTCTCTCTCTCTCATTACTTCCTGAAATTAAGCCTCCAACACTCCACTTAAACTTTCCCCATTTGCCTTCATAACATCATACATATGCATACCATCTATCTTTATTTTGCTCAGCCAATGCTAGGTCATTTGATCTCTACCTCCTCTTAAAACTTTTATCTCCCTCACTTTACATGACACCAGATTTTCCTGGTTATTTTCCCTTATCTCTATTCATATCCTTTTTGGCCTTTTTTCATAGCCTCCTCTTGGTCTGTCTGCCCCTTAAATATTACTGTTTCCAAAGACTTTAACTTTGGCTCTCTTCCCTTCACTTCTCTTTACTTAGGAAAGTACATAAAATGAGAGACCATCAACTACCATGATTTCAATTTTAATCTCGGAGCTATTTTCAATTGATGACATTACCTCCTTCTTTAATGAAAAAATAGAAACTACCAGATGCAAAATTATCTTCCCACTGCAAAATCTAAAACCACGACTTCTCCAAGCTTAACAGAGAATAAGCCATTTTCACTTAAATATGCTATGGGTTCTCAAAGTCAATGTGCCCTGAACTCGATTTAATCTTTCCACCAAACCAGCTTTTCCTACTCATAAATCAACATTTATTCCATCCCTGTCCATTCACTGAGGACTGCAATAAAAAAAAAACAGGCAAACTTTTGTTCATATTGAACTTACACTCTAGTGTGTGCTGGGGTGGAGTGAGGTGGGAGGAGGTAGACAATAAACAGACAAACATATTATATGTCAGGTGGTGACAAATGTTAATAAGAAAAATAATCAGGTAAGGGCACAGGGAGAATTGATGGAAAGCATATTTTGTAAAGGGTGGTCTGGAAAGGTTTCACTACTCAGGAAAATAGAAACCCAAATAAAGAGAAGCTTTGAGCCATGGGGACAGGTGAGAGAAGAATGATCCAGGCAACTAGAAAAATATATGCAAAGGCCAGGAGGTAGGGCTGTACTTGGCAAGGAGATAAGTGTTCTTGGGACAGAGAGAGTGAGAGGGAGAGTAGTAGAAGATGAGATCAGATAGTGAGGGTCAGATCATGGCAAGAAGGTGGAATTTTACTCTGAGTGGGATGAAAAGCTATTAGAAGGGTTTTTAAGAAGAGGCATACCCAGATATAAGCTACTTTTCTTGACATATAAAAACTTTAAAAATATACAAAAAGTAAAGGGAATAACACAGTAAATGTATGACCATTGCCTAGAATGAACAAATGTTGACATGATGCCATATTTGCTTCATATATACTTTATATACTGAAGTGTTTTAAAGTATAGACATCATGACAGTATCTCCCCAAATACTTCAGTATACATCTCTTTAAAAAACAACACATTTTCCTCTGTAATCATTATATGTATTATCATACCTAGGAAAACCATCAATTCTAATCCCTAGTTGATGATCATATTTCCCTCACTATTATCATAATTTCTTTTACAGTGGTTTTATTTAAACCAGGATTAACTCAAGGACCATGCATTGCATTTGATCGTTAAGCTTCTTTCATACCTGTTCATGGAAAACAGCTCTCCAACTCCCATCCCTTTTACCTATGGCATTAATTTACTGAAGGGCCTGAGCCAGTTACCTTGAAGAGCTTTGGTCAGTTTCTTGTGTCATTTAACTTATTCCTTCATCCCCTGTATTTTTGTAAACTGGAAATTAGAAATAATGGCTTGATTAGATTGACTTATATTTAAGTGAATCACTATGGACATTTATGGAGGAATATGTTCTGGAGTGGGCGTAGGGACAAGGAAACTAGTCAGGAGGCTATTGTAATAGTCCAGGTGAGAGATGATGATGGCTTGGAAAAGGGTGGAAGCAGTGGAGCTGGTGAGAACTGGTTAGATTCGGGTATATGTTTTCAAAGTAGAATCAACAAAATTTACTGGCAGCTGGGACATGGGGAATGAGAAGAGAGAAGTCAAGGATGATTTCATGATTTGAAGCTGAAGAATTTGAAAGATGGAGTTGTCATTTACCAAGTCAGGGTAGACTGAGATAGGAACAGAATTGGGGGTAAGATAATGAGTTGATACTTAGGGTACCACTTACTGAGTTACCTCGATATCTTAACACTACTTCTCTTTCTTTACCATACTTCTCATTCAATCATCAGTATTTTCTGATTTTACCTATCAAGCACACCAAGTCCATCCTCTCCTGTTCATCTCCATCGCTATTGCCATAGCCCATGTCCTCATCTCACCACTAGATTATTACCATAGCCTCCAAACTTTGCTTCCTTCCAGTCCCTCATCCACAGGTCATCTGAGTGGTCTTTTCTCAAAAGAAAAATCAGCTCATATCACCCCACCTTAAACCCCTTATTGCTGCCCATTTGCCTTAAAGCTTAATCTGTGTTCCTCAGCATAACCCATAAACCTTTCCATGATCTGGCCCTAGACCATCTTCTGTTACTCCTTCTCTTCCTCTACCCTTTTTACTCTATGATCTTCCCATCAGAGAAAACCATGCTACTCATATCTCCAGGCCTCTGTATCTGCTATTCTTTCTACCAAGAACACCCTTCTTCTCTCCAAGTCACGGGCAATGTCTTATTCAAATTTGAATCTTCGGAATTTAGCTCATGTGACAAGTGACCAGGTAGTCAGTTACTGCTGACTGTTGAACTGATGTACCCCTGACATCAAGTCACAAACACACAAGTCACTTTTAACCTTCATGCCACAGTTCATAAGGCTACACATTACCTGTTCTCAGCCACCCCCAAATAAGCTGTTACAAATTCTGGATTCTCATAGATGTCATCCATACTGGTTTAAACATAATCACACTATGCTAGGCACTATGGCACCAGATATTTAGTATCTCTTTGGATTTTCTTCGAATTGTCATTTTGCATCAGTTTGAAAAGTCATGCTTTTTCCCTCCGAACTTAGAGAAATTAAAATTATGAGGAATAGACAGGAAGGCACTTTACAAAGTACAATTATAAGGTGTCATTATTGTTATTATAATAGCAACTGCCTTCAAATGAAAAAAAGTCTGTCAAAAGCAGAGAGTGAAAATTAATGATTGATTTTTTATTTGTCTTCAGGGTCAATTTGCCATAAACAGAACCAGCTTTGTGATTCATGTCTCTGATTCATGTGGGTTCTCAGCTTGTGAATCCTGTCTTTAATTTAGCACTAAATGTGTTACATTTCATTTTCCCTTGGCCAGTACCCACATGGCCTTGGATTGCTAAATGAACACCAAATTCACCTTCCAGGAAGCCAATTACCAGAGAAGGAGTGCTTAGTTGATGCTTACCAGAGTGAATTGTTTTATTTCCCCTCCATTGCTGGGCAACTTTGATTGGAAAGCTGAAGGACTTGTTCTCCTGGCACCTAGAAGAGCACCAAGACTGTTTCTGGTTCTTCAGTAATCCAGAGCAATGTTTAGACGTTTAGGATGGGGTTCTCCTTGTGAAGAACTATGGCAGAAGAAACTGACCACAGAAGATTTCTCAAGTGTTTATATTTTCCCTGTTGATAATTCCCAATGCTATAATCCAAAATAAAAGAAGAGGTTTCTCTTCCCAAGACTGAGATTGTTCACTTTATAAAACCCTTCTGTAGCATGTTACCATTCCAGTGACTTCCTGGTCTAGCACACATTAAGCCAGTCATTCTAAATACAAAAATGACTAGTATTTGAGGAGTTCTTTAAAGAATAAATAATATACAGTCATGATAAATCACAGGTGCATGGTCTCATTTCTTCAATAAGCCAAAAGAGGTCAGCACACTGGTCAGATTTATCTGTATTTTACCACCATGGGTGCTGTGTATTGGGTAAAAGAGAACTGGACCAGGGATCAGAAACAGAATTCTAGCCCAACTGTCCTACTAACTTGCCAGGTTATCTCATACAAGTCTTTTTCTCTCCTTGGGTCTCAATTTTTCTAACTGAGAAATGACGTTAGGAGAAGGCACTTTAAATGCACTTCCATAACCTAAGGTTCTGTACCCTTTGCTAGCATGGATGTACTTAGGCCCTCTTTGATGCTCAACTCCAATGTCCAGTCCAATGAGCATTTCCTAGTAAGATATATGGCAGATACCTCTGAAAAAAATTACCTGTAGCCTCTTAATCCTTCCTTCTAACGAAAGAATTAGGAGTTGTCAAAAGGAAAAACTACTTCCAAAGTTAATTACACTTCTTTTCTCTGCCAAATAGAATGGTGATTTCTTCCTGAATTATCTATTTGAAAAATGTAATGAATACAAGCCCAGCTACTTCACTAAACTGGTCACTGTAAAGGACCAATAAGGAAAACTAACCTCTTCAGTATGCAGAGCCTAGCAGAGCGGCTCAAAAGTAGGACCTAAATCAGTATGTGTTAAGTCACTTGGGGAAGTAGCCTGATTTTCATACATTAACTTCAGTATTTCAACAGGAAAATTATACCTTCACAATAAGCAAAATCAAACATAATGAAGCATTTCAACTCAAGACAAACTTCTCATTGAGACAGAATATGTATTACATACATTTTCCAGAAATCATCAGAAATTTTAAGACTCTGATCTTATGCCACGTCATCTGGTCAAAAAGGCATTTTTCTGCTCTGTTTGCAGTGTAAGAGAACAAGCTAAAGAACCAGAAGGGAAGTAGGCCATTTCTATATCAAACAGTTGACTTCCAGTCAGAATGTTTGTGATCTTAAGTCAGTTGGTTGCACTCAGTTATTTCAAAAGAGCCAGTTAACAGTTGGTTGACTGAATACAACCGGTGGTTTGCAAATCACCTTGCTTTTTGACAAGATTCAACCTTCTTGCTCTTTTTTCACATGGTTTGTTTAACTAAATTCACATAGATGCTTTTTATTCCTCTCCTTACTAAGGGATCTTGTTTATACAGAGACAGTCAAAGGAGTGCCTGGCACATAATAAGTGCTCAACAGATAGTTGAAATACAAACCAGAGTTATCAATTGACCTAGTCCTTAAAGTCAGATAAGCATCTGTATCCAGTTGTGATGACAGCCGGTTCTATATTTGAAGATTTTGAAGCCATTCACATACAGCCATTAAGCAAAGACAATTATAATTAAGTTAACTGCTCACTGCCAAACTGGGTTTTAAATTCTCAACTTCAGGAGAATCAATGAATTACAGAATTAAAAGGTGGCATGTAGGACAATTGTTTCTTACAGGAAGACTTACCTCATTGCTTCCACAAAAGTAGGTATAATGAAGACTAAGTATTTTTGTGACGTTAAATCATTAACAATGGATTAGGCATAGAATCCAATTTCCTCCTCTATCCATGATATATTGGGCATCACTATTATCTTTTCAATAATGAGAAAAAGAGTAATATACTTTGTTTCCTTCCTCGATAACACCCTGATGACTAAGTGGGTATTTCAGTAGAGGATCAAGGCCAAATTTAAAGCTAGGAACACATTTCAAGAATATGCTTTCCCTAAGAAATGGAGGCTTATGCATCCACTGACAGATCCAGTCAAGACTAATATTGACTATACAGTTGGGGCAAGGATTTAATGGTGTTCCTTGCTTCCCCCCTATCATGATGTTACAGTTCAAACCTGGAATTCAGTGATTGATTAGTCCCATGCTCAATATAATCAACCCGCATTCCACAGTGTCCCTCTGCTACATCTCGCCTACTCCAATCAACCATCATTAGTGTTGATTCATTCTATGGCAGCTCTTCACCCCCCTATACCTGTGCCCCCTGGTTGGGAACTAAATAACAAGTGGGGTTTGTTCTCTCTATCCAGAGAGGTTAGCCTTAATTCAGTGGATAATGGCTCAGAGAGCGCTAAACCTAGACTTGTGTACTAGCATCTAAAAAACTCTCTTCTCTGGCAGTGACAAATGATGTTCTGAAATGCCATAAACTAGAGACTCACTGCCATGAGCTGGAATTGTCACTCACTAGCTTTTAACACTCCAGTGGGAATTCAGATTGAAATTCAAATATGAAAATAATTTTAAAGGCAAAATCAGCTCTTTGGAAAAAAACCTATCATTTCTTCAAGAGAATTTTATGTTAATTTATTATTTTATTTTCTTAAAACTCTCTTAGGCAAACCAAAATATTTGCTCTAGAAAAATACCCATTCCATTGGTGAAGTCTTTCATTCTTTCTGAAGTCATGATAAGGGGCATTAAAATATGAAAAACAGGTATATTCCTTAGATAAGTTTATTCAATTTCTGCATCATTCTTGCTTCCAATTATTCTGAAGATGGTAGGGCCAGAAAAATGATGAACTTATTATTTTGAATGGCATTCAGCAGTTGGCTTCATATTTCATAAGGAAGCAAAGGTCTGAAAAAATATTCCAAAGAATAAATGGCTAGCAGATGCTTTGCTTGTGATGTATTTCATCTTCATGAATGTTTCTGGAAATGGTCCTCTGATGGGGAAGGGAGTCTTTAAAGTAAGGGAAAAAATAAGTTGCAATTAATAAACATCTAAGTCCACAAATGTCAAATGGAGCTAAGAGTCAGAATGTGTGTATTAAATATGTTATTTTTCTTATCCTGTAACCCGAGTCAGTATGGAACAATGGGAAAGTCAACTAGTTAGCAAACACCTGGGTCCTTGTCTGGATTCTGCCACCCACTAGCTACAAAACCAAGAACAAGTGGCTTAACTTCTTAATTGGTGCATCTGTGCTACAGGACTATTGTAGGAACCCAGTGAGATATGGAACCAAATATGAAAAGGCTTTGTGAACTGTGGGATGCTATGCAAATGAAGAGAAACACCTTAGATTTTTGCAAACTGTAGAGTACTATGTACATAAGGACTTTGATTAATCGCATTTGATCTTTCTTCTTCACCAATAAGTGGAGCCAATTGGAGGTGGAGTCCTGAAGCACTTATATTTACACCACTTCCATTTTTGAAGTTCTATGTATATTAAAAATTATGTGCTAAAACATATTTATAAGAATAAATATGGGGGTACTTTTAAAATTTATAGCATTCACACAACATACCTGTATGTATAATCTCTTTTGAAACTATGTCAAAAGCCTAACTTTGAGGCCACTTGTGAGCTTCAGACGTTGGCCAAATGGCTTGACTAGATCCCACTGTGTAATAGGTCCTGCCAGTCAGTTATCATATAGGTGTCATGCCTGGTGCTTACACTAATTACTTTCTCTGTTCAATGTTCAGAATAGGGGAAACGGAAATCAGATTAAAGTTACCTTTTTACCACTGAACAAACAGACCATGCACATATTCCAAGTTTATGGCAGGCACAAGATATGAAAAGAATGACAGCACTCAGAGGGTCAATGCAAATATTACAGTGCTATCTTGTTTCCCCTACTATAATTCTGCAGGAAAAGGTCATCCGAGAACCTACTCTGAGGGAGCCCAACTCTGTCTAGAGAGGATAAAAATATCACATTCAGAACTGTGATTCAGTCTCAAGAGTTGTGCCATATTCAAAGGAACATAACTCAGCAACCAAACTCATTTCAAAAGATAATCCTGAATTTTTTTCAAATAGTTCAAAAAGCATAAGAATACTACAACTCATAATCCGCAAAACACCTTTAAAAGCTCCTGTCCTTTCCATTTCTCCCATGACCTTCAGCTCCTACAAATACTCTCAACTCTCCAAGAAACCACGGCCTCATGATCTCTTCTAGTTATTTCTTCCCTTTTCCAGATCCATTTTGCTACCTATCTTAGGGTTGCAAGATAAAACATATGACAGAGTCAAACTCCAATTTCAAATAAACAATGACTATTTATTGATACATGTATGTCCCATGCAATATTTGGGACAAACATATACTAAACTATGAGTCACTATTTATCTTAAATTCAAATTTAATTGGATATTCTGTATTTTTATTTGCTATACCTGGTAGCCATAATCTGTACCCCAGAAGGGCCACTAGTGCTATGCTCCCCTGCCCCCCCTGGCCCTTCTGAAAGCTCTATGACCCCTGGTTTCCTCTTGATCACAGTAGAAGCAAAGGCACAAAGCCTCTTGGAAGGCATAATTCCTCTCTCATTCAGCTCTCTTTATTTATTTAACTACAAAGAATCCTTATGGAGAATTTCTGGTGAAGAAAATTCTCCACCTCATTATACATCCTTGGGGTGGAACTCATAAGGGTTAGCGACAATCCCCAAAGTAACCGCCAGGAGCACTGAGGTCAAGAACCACGATCAAATTCGTCCAGATATGAGCCCTACCTGGATAGCTAGTGATAGGAAAGAATTATCAGTACATTTTTTTAGCTGTGATAATGGGCTTGTGATTATGTTTTACAAAAGGAATCTTTATCTTTTAGAGATACGTGCTGAATTGATTATGGATAAAATCGTTTGGTGTCTAGGATTTGCCTTAAAATAATCCAGTATAGGGGGAAAATTAATACATGGGATTTGCTATATTACTTTCTCTACTTTAGTGTGTGCATGACATTTCCCTAACGAAATGTTTTTAAACATTAAGCCAGTTTATCACCTGTATAGGATCTGCCTTAGAAAAGGATGCTGGAAACAAATCTACATCATTCCAGTACACCAGAGAGAAGTGGCTGCCTTAAGTAACACAGTAGCTGATTTGGAATAAATAAGGGCACAAATCAGTACGTCCATTTGGCCATTCCAGTTGAACAGGACTCTAAATCCTTTGATATTTGAATCTTCAGAATAGGCCCTGAAATAGCCAGTCAGAGGCTTGCATAAAGCAATTTCCCCTGGTGCTTTGCAGGGTGGGTAGAAATGCTTGGTGGGTAAAACTGTCTACCAGGGGCCAGAGCTCCTGGGCACCATTGCATTTCCTCCAAAGTGTCTTTGTAGTGCTGCAGAGAAACAATTTTTCATCAAATGTGGTGTTAGGCTGGAATCCGAAATTACATTGCTGCCACCTTAGTCCTCTCTATTTTTAGGAAGGAAAATCTTTTTTGCCATGATGAACATCCAGGGAAAAAGCCAAATCCTGACAGCTGCAGAGACCAGTTGTCCTGAATAAAATGTACCTAGAAACATTACCTGAGCTTCATATAAAAACTTCTTTCCTTAACTGCATAGTCAAAAACTTTATTTGATTTGATTTTCTTTGCCACCTCACCCCTCAGAGTTCTGGCAGTGTTTACAGCATAGTAGAAAACATTAGCTAATGAGGAAAATTATTCAAATTGAAGCCCAATTAACTAGGTTTTATTTTTCCCATTAAGTATGGAATTTTTAGAAGTGCAAATAAATTCAAAATACTATTGAGTATAGATATAACGCTAATAGTGGTAGGCAGGGATTTGTTTTCATTCAATTCAACTGTAATATTTATTGAATGACACCTACATGCCAGGCACTGAGTTCTGGAGTTTTTTGGAACAGGCCTTATATAAAGAAGATGGTTAATGGTGACTTACAAATTACCAAGCATTTTCTACAGTTTGTGTGAAAAGTAAGGGTCATCAGACTTTACTCATTTTGCTGAGTGTCTCCTTATTAGGATGGACTCGGAAGCCTTGTTACCAGCCTGGTTAAGTTTGTCAGATTCTTGGCAAACTTGGATTTGTTTGTGGCTATACAATGTCAGAATTGCTGTCTGAAAATTGAAACACTGACACATTAGATTATTGGGTCCATCAACCAGATATTATATCTGGAAGGCACACACTACGTTGATGAGAGAAAAGGCCTTGGAGCTTGACATCTGAGCTAGAATTCCTGTTCCACCCACTCATTAGATGCTTGACCTCAGAAGCCACTTAACCTTGATGAATCTCAGTTCCCTCATCAGCACATAAAAATGCAGGCATTGTGAGATTGCTGGGGGGACCAGATGGCTTTATAAACGTTGCTTCTTCTGCTTAGAATTCCTTTCTTATCTCTTGTATCTCCTAGTAGCAGCTATGTACTACTACTTCACCAGTCCAGGATCAAATACTTTTACCTTTTAAAGGGGAAATAATGACTGAACACCCACTTTGTCACCACGAGAACCCCTTTCTCTCCACCATGGGGTCATTCCTATGAGGATAATCCTGCCCCTTATTTCTGGTTGCTCCCACTTGGCCTCTTAACTTACAAAACCAGTATACCCCTTGGCACTGGAGAGTGCTACCAGGGACACAGAACCTGCTTACTTTAAGAAGCCTGCTGGACCATGCCACCATGACAAGGACTATAATTCAGTACTCCGGAATTCCAGAGACAGTTGACATCACTACTACCACCAGAATGTCAGCACTGCTACCACCAACATGTCTTCCATCAGGTCCACCCCAGTTCTTCTAAGCACCATATAGACAAGGGATGTCGCGGATTCATTGCTAAAGGCAAACCATCCCACATACCAATTTTTTTCCTATTCATCACTGTGGTGGCTTGACCACTACTCTTGAAGTAACCTTCCATGTTTGGAAAAAGAAAGTGGAAGAAAGTCTCTTCCTTAGAGTCAAGATCAGCCATGCTGTTCAACACCTTCACCCATGGTCTGGGATTCTGTTCTATATTCGTATACCCTCAAATTGCCATTAACCTAAAAGCATACCTACAGTGCACAGGCAGGTAGGCCAGGAGCAGCTTTCAGACTCCCAACATATTGGACTCTAAGCAGCCTCTCCTCTCAAATGGGAATGTAGGCTCCGATGCTGAGCTTGGATTGCTGGTCCATATTCCATATTCTTCCACGATGTATTATTTCTTAAGGGACTTTTGCTTTTTGCTCCTGCCCACTGATCTCAATTGGGACCACTCATTCCAAACATCAAAGCTGTCCTAATAATATTTAATCTCAAAAGGTAAAGGCATTTGGGTCTCCATCTCTTTTTTTATTTATTTTTTATTGAGGTAAATTATGCATAACACAAAATTTGCCATTTTAACCATTTTTAAGTGTGCAGTTCAGTGGCATTAAACACACTGACATTGTTATGCAACCATCACCACTGTTCATCTCCAAAACTTTTTTATCTTCCCAAACTAAAACTCTGTACCTATTAAAAAACAACTCCCCATTTCCCTCTGCCCCTAGCCTCCTGGCAACCACTGTTCTACTTTTTATCTCCATAAACATGGCTACTCCAGGAACCTCATAAGAGTGAAATCATATACAACATTTGTCCTTTTGTGACTGGCTTATTTCACTTAGCATTATGTCTTCAAGGTTTATCCATGTTGGAATAAGTGTCAGATTTCCTTCCTTTTTAAGGCTGAATAATATTCCATTGTATGTATATACCACATTTAATTTATCCATTTATCTATCAATGGATATTTGGATTGTTTCCACCTTCAGACTATTGTAAATAATGCTTCTATGAACACGGATGTACAAACATGTGTTCGAGTCTTCGCCTGTAATTTTTTTGGATATATACCCAGAAGTGGATTATTGCTGGATCATATGGTAATTCTATTTGCAATTATTTGATATCCTTGACATGCCATCCCACTTGTGAGGTGCCCCTCCTTTGTACACTCCAGGGCAATGCTCCGAATGTCTCTATTTATTACTTACCAGGTGGAAATACATAATTGTTTACTTGCCTATCTTCTCCTCCATTTGACTCTGAGCTCTGTCAAGACTAACATTTTCCCTATTTATCTCTGCATTCTCAGCATCTAGCATTTCACCCAGTATATATAGTGTATTCTCAGGAAATGACATGCCCTTCATCACAACCCCAAACATTCATTTGGCTTGTTTTTATACCCATCCCACCCCCACACACAATGAATTTATCTGGTTGTTTTATCCAAGTGTTTCCAGGAAGTGTTCCCTTTAAGAGATTTCTGCAATATTAGTATCTTTCCTACCCCTACATCCTTCCTAGAATGTCAAGAAACATTTTAGGGACAATTTGTTCCAATCTTTAAAGGTGGTGTCTACACATTTCCAGACACTGATCAATTTATGACTTAGTGAAATGGCAAACTTAGCTTTGTTACTACAATATATTGTAAGTTTCTTATTTCAAAAATCATAATATACTTGATTTTAATGAGATCCCAATTTTATGGGATCTGCCTCTTGAGCTGTTAGCCTTACAGGTAGAAGGTTAGGCTTGTTTTCTTGTTTAGTGAAACTGAAAGTTGACAGCTCTATCCATATTAATCACATTGATGAGAAATTTTGGAACAAGCAGTAACAAAGCACCTCACTCCCATACATCGTGTGGGCATAGTGGGCCCAAGTGGTCTTGCCTATTCACCCCATGTTTTCTCTGTAGTATGTAATTAAGAAACCAACACCAGAAAAAGAATGAGATGGTTCTGTATCATTCCTAAGTTAAAGTACAATATTCTAGGTGAGGTCCTTCATTAGACAAATTTCTTGAGAAACAAGAGTAATAATTTTTCAGTCAGCTCACTTTAACAGATACAAAGAGCTTTTCCCCAAGCAGCTCCAAATGGAAATAGAGATTTAGAAGAGTTTTAAAGCCCTTCCACTGAAGCAGGAGTCACACAGACATTGGAGTCAGAGGACTTGTGACCAAACAGGAATTAGAGACCACAGGGTAGAGCACAGAGCTTCTCCAACTCTCCCAGTCAAGTTCCCCCAGAAGGGGCAGACTTTCATATATGAGCTCATATTTTATCTTCTAAGTTCATGCAAATCTTACATTCTAGTCAACAACATGTTCACATTTGTTTCATATTTTCAAGTTTTTTTCTTCCAAATCTTCATGTATAATTGGGACTAATAATAATGATAATAACAGTAATACTTTGAGACTACTAACAATAATAGTTAATAGTTAATGGGTGTTTACTAGGGGCCAGACTCTGTTTTAAGCACTTCACGTGAATTAACTCATACGTAATAACAATCCATTTTACAGATAATGAACTAAGACAGAGAGGTTAACAACTTGCCTGAGGTCACAAAGCTAGAAGATGACAGTGTTGGGTCGATGCACCATAATTCTCATTTCATGGTTTCATGTATCTTCAACAGGTAGGTACTCTAGCTGGAGATGCACTGTATAATGAAAAGAGAAGTGTACTAAGTAAAAGTCAGAAAGCTGAATGTCACTACTGCCCTTCTGTAAGATACCTTTCAATATTAATTTACACTTCTGAAAGTGAAGGCATGTGATATTTCTAAGGCTTTTCCAGATCTAATATGTTCTTTAGAGCTTTTAAATCACCTCTTGATAATGGGAACTCGAAAGGAATGAAGTCTATACTTATGGTTTCACCATTATTCCTTCCAATGTTCAGTGAAGAAACCTGGTAGCTTTCAGTGTTCTTACAATGAAAATCAAGATCTTTTCCTTAACCATCATGATCAAGTAGGATTTATTCCAGTGATGCAAGGACGGTACAACATTTGAAAATCCATCAACATCATCCACCACATCAACAAAAAGAAGGACAAAAACCACATAATCATCTCCATAGATGCCGAAAAAGCTTTTGACAAAATTCAACATCCATTCAGGATAAAAACTCTCAACAACACAGAGGCACTGAACAACACACTAGAAAAGCTGGACGTAACAGACATCTACAGAACTCTACACCCAAAAGAAACAGGATACACATTGTTCTCAAGTGCACATGGAACATTTTCCAGAATACACCACATACTACGCCACAAAAAGAACCTCAGTAAATTCAAAATATTGAAATTCAACCAACCAACTTCTCAGATCACAAAGGTATACCACTAGAAATAAATTCTAGAAAGAAAACAAAAAGGCTCATAAATACACGGAGACTTAACAACATTCTCCTAGATAATGAGTGGGTCAACGACCAAATTAAAACAGAGATTAAAGAAAATTTGGAGACCAATGAAAGCAATAACACAAAGCCACAAATTCTGTGGGATGCAGCAAAGGCAGTTCTAAGAGGAAAGTTTGTTGCAATCCAGGCCTATTTAAAGAAGGAAGAACAATCACAAATGAATAGTCCAAAGACACAATTACTGAAATTCAAAAAAGAAGAACAAATGAGGCACAAAGTCACCAGAAGGAGGGACATAATAAAGATCAGAGAAGAAATAAATAAAATTGAGAAGAATAAAACAATAGAAAAAAATCAATGAAACCAAGATTAGTTCTTTGAAAAAATAAACAAAATAGATAAACCCCAAGCCAGACTTATTAAGGGAAAAAGAGACTCTACACACATAAACAGAATCAGAAATGAGAAAGGAAAAATAACGACAGACCCCACAGAAATACAAAGAATTATAAGAGAATACTATGAGAATCTATATGCTAACAAGCTGGAAAACATAGAAGAAATGAACAACTTCTTAGAAAAATACAACCTTCCAAGACTGACCAAGCAAGAAACAGAAAAACTAAACAGACCAATCACCAGCAACAAAATTCAATCAGTAATCAAAAAATTACCCAAGAACAAAACCCCTTGGCCAGATAGATTCATCTCTGAATTCTACCAGACATGTAGAGAAGAAATAATACCCATTCTCCTTAAAGTTTTCCAAAAAATAGAAGAGGATGTACTACTTCCAAACTCATTCTATGAAGCCAGCATCACTCTAATACCAAAACCTGGTAAAGACCTCACCAAAAAAGAAAATTACAGACCAATATTCCTGATGAAGGTAGATGCAAAAATACTCAACAAAATATTAGCAAACCGAATTCAAAAATACATCAAGAGGATCATACACCATGATCAAGTGGGATTCATCCCAGGGATGCAAGGATGGTACAACATTCGAAAATCCATCAACATCATCCACCACATCAACAAAAGAAGAACAAAAACCACATGATCATCTCCATAGATGCTGAAAAAGCATTTGACAAAATTCAGCATCCATTCATGATTAAAACTCTCAACAAAATGGGTATAGACGGCAAGTACCTCAACATCATAAAGGCCATATATGACAAACCCACAGCTAACACCATACTTAACGGCGAGAAGCTGAAAGCTTTTCGTCTAAGATCGGGAACAAGACAGGGATGCCCACTCTCTCCACTGTTATTCAACATAGTACTGGAGGTCCTAGCCACAGCAATCAGACAAAACAAAAGACATACAAGGCATCCAGATTGGTAAAGAAGAAGTCAAATTGTCACTATTTGCAGATGACATGATACTGTACATAAAAAAACCTAAAGACTCCATTCCAAAACTACTAGAACTAATATCTGAATTCAGCAAAGTTGCAGGATACAAAATTAACACACAGAAATCTGTTGCTTTCCTATACACTAAAGATGAACTAACAGAAAGAGAAATCAGAAAAACAATTCCATTCACAATTGCATCAAAAAGAATAAAATGCCTAGGAATAAACCTAATGAAGGAAGTGAAAGACCTATACTCTGAAAACTACAAGACACTCCTAAGAGAAATTAAAGAGGACACTAACAAATGGAAATGCATCCCATGCTCTTGGCTAGGAAGAATAAATATTGTCCAAATGGCTATACTACCTAAAGCAATCTACAGATTCAATGCAATCCCTATCAAACTACCAACAGCTTTCTTCAATGAACTGGAACAAATAATTCTAAATTCATATGGAACCACAAAAGACCCCGAATAGCCAAAGCAATCCTGAGAAGGAGGAATAAAACAGGGGGAATTACGCTCCCTGACTTTAAGCTCTACTACAAAGCCACAGTAATCAAGACAATTTGGTATTGGCACAAAAACAGACCCACAGTCCAGTGGAACAGAATAGAAAATCCAAACATTAACCCAAACATATACAGTCAATTATTATTTGATAAAGGAGCCTTGGATATACAATGGGAGATGACAGCCTCTTCAGCAGCTGGTGTTGGAAAAACTGGACAGCTACATGTAAGAGAATGAAACTGGACTACTGTCTAGCCCCATACACAAAGGTAAACTCAAGGTGGATCAAAGACCTGAATGTAGTCATGAAACCATAAAACTCTTAGAGAAAAAAACATAGGCAAAAATCTCTTGGACATAAACATGAGCGACTTCTTCATGAACATATCTCCCCGGGCAAGGGAAACAAAAGCAAAAATGAACAAGTGGGACGATATCAAGCTGAAAAGCTTCTGTACAGAAAAGGACACCATCAGTAGAACAAAGAGACATCCTACAGTATGGGAGAATATATTCATAAAAAACGTATCTGATAAAGGGTTGACATCCAAAATATATAAAGAACTCATGCACCTTAACAAACAGAAAGCAAATAATCCAATTAGGAAATGGGCAGAGGACATGAATAGACACTTCTCCAAAGAAGAAATTCAGATGGCCAACAGGCACATGAAAAGATGCTCCACATCACTAATCATCAGGGAAATGCAAATTAAAACCACAATGAGATATCACCGCACACCAGTAAGGATGGCCAACATCCAAAAGACTAAGAACAACAAATGCTGGCGAGGGTGTGGAGAAAGGGGAACCCTCCTACACTGCTGGTGGGAATGTAAGCTAGTTCAGCCATTGTTGAAAGCAATATGGAGGTTCCTCAAAAAACTAAAAATAGAAATACCATTTGACCTGGGAATCCCACTCCTTGGAATTTACCCAAAGAATATAACTTCTCAGATTCAAAAAGACATATGCACCTCTATGTTTATCACAGCACTTTTTACAATAGCCAAGATATGGAAGCAACCTAAGAGTCCATCAGTAGATGAACAGATAAAGAGGTGGTACATATACACAATGGAATACTATTCAGCCATAAGAAGGAAACAAATCCTGCCATTTGCAAGAACATGGATGAAGCTGGAGGATATTATGCTCAGTGAAACAAGCAAGGCCGAGAAAGACAAGTGCCGAATGATTTCCCTCATTTGTGGAGTATAACAACAAAGCAAAACTGAAGGAACAAAATAGCAGCAGAATCAAAGACTCCAGGAAGGAACTAGTGGTTACCAAAGGGGAGGGGTGTGGGAGGGCGGGTGGGTAGGGAGGAGAAGGTGATTGAGGGGTATTATGTTTAGTACAAATAGTGTGGGGGATCAAGGGGAAAACAGTGTAGCACAGAGAAGGCAAACAGTGAATCTGTGTCATCTTACTACACTGATGGACAGTGACTGCATTGGGGTATGGGTGGGGACTTGATAATATGGGTAAATGTAGTAACCACATTGTTTTTTCATGTGAAACCTTCATAAGAGTGTATATCAATAATACCTTAATAAAAAAAAAGATCTTTTTCTTAAATGTAACTAGACAAGTGGTCAGTACATTTTTTCTATAAAGAGCCAGATAGTAAATATTTTAGACTTTGTGACTCTGTCAGAACTCAACTCTATCATTTTATACAAAGGCAGCCCAAACTGATATGTAAAAGAATGAGCATGGCTATGATCCAATGACTTTTAGAAAATCATATGCTGGACCATATGTAGCCCAAGTGGGCTGTAGTTTGTGGAGCCCTGCTATAGACACAGAATTATGTCGAACTGGGCCTTGTTCTCGGTTAGTTTAGATAAATCAAGTCATTGTGATATCCTGTATGTTACCAAGCATAGTGTTAAACAGCAGACATGCCATGGGAATTTATTTAAAAATATTTCAGTATAAACAGATTGATGCATACAACCATGTCAAGTGGCATTAATCTATACCCAGGGGCAGTTAGTTACCTATACAGTTTCCTGATCAGGAATGCACACTCCCAGACTGCTTAGTGAGCATTTAGCATTTGAAAGACCTTAAGTCAGGCATCCACACTCCAAAGTGGGCTAAAACAAATGGTGTAGATAATGTTATCTAAGGCTGTACTGAGACTGTTAATTGGCATTAGAAAGGTATCATTGACAAAATGAATGTTAAAAATATGTGGTTGAACAGAAGGACTGTACAAGTTCAGTCATCCTTGAACAAAGTCCAACAACCAATGAAGAGTAACATCCTAAGTCCTGAACCAACTCCATTTGGTCCAGAGACCTGCTACAAAAGGAGGACTCTGATGCATGATCAGAGCAACTAGAAGCTGGCTGTTCCTTCTGTCAGAATATCATTGTGCTGGCCTTGGGAAAACCCTCTTATGTGGGCCACATAGAGTGCCTGGGGGCTCAGTCAGGAGAGAATTCACACTAGTTACTTGAACAGGGAAAATTTCATATAAAGAATTATTAATTAGGTAAATGGTAGTTAACTATTAAATGGGGTAAAAGCGAATTCCAAGGTGCACAGAGGTAGCAAATGCTGAAGGAAAAGTGAATGAGAAAAGAACTCAGACATTTAGAGACAGAGCCCCTTCGAGTGTGAGCTTCAGATTACTGAGGAAAGGTGGTGGCTGCCGCAGAAACAGCTGCATTCCTCAGATAGTGAAGAAACTTGTGGTGAGGGGTACTTGATGGGAAACTGTGAGAACTGCAGCCACTGTGGTGAGAAAAATCTTGCCAGAGGCTACCTGCCTCAAGTGCAAGAGTAGCCCGCTGCTCTGGAGATGAAGAAATTGGCCCGAGGTAGTGCACTGCTGAGCTATACGGGTTGACGGGCCTGCACATACTCTGGTCTGCTTGCTGCCACATTGAAGACAGCACAGTGGCAGAAGGACACCGGTCTTCTGGCCCCGCCTTGTAGCCTCCCTCCAGTGCACTCTTATTACAGAGCTGACCAGGTGGCACAGGAGAAATAAAGTCTGCATGGTTAAACTTCAGGGGCACTAAGTAGGGAAAGAGAGAAAAGTTTGCAGCTGAGCAGCAATAAATTACTAATTGGCACAGTGTCCAGGGACACCATGGGATTTCACCAAGTCCTCAGGAACAGGTGGCAGGACCACTTGGGCCTGCTTTCTAATTATTGCTTGTTTATACCTGAGACTTGTTTTCTTTGTAATTTACCACCAGGTAGAAGGATTATAAGGCTACCAATATTTTCCAAAACAACCCGACAATTGCTGAACTACCAAATTGCTTTATATTAGTTTGCCTTGGCTCAGATCTCATGCCTATAAGTTGCCTGACTTTGGATAAGATCCTTAACCACTCTGAAACTCAGTGTTCACATGTGCGTAATGAAGATTAGAATTAGTTCCCTATCACACAAACTTAACGTGAAAATTAAATGATTCAAGTTCCTGGTATATAGTAAGCACTCAATGAATGGTAGCTGTCATTACTAAATAAGCACACTCTTACTGAGTTCATACTGCTCAAGGTATTGATTCCAAAATTTATTTGGAAGGCTGAAGATACTAGAAGACCTAAAACAATGTTGAAAAAAATAAAGTTGGAGAAATTACAGTACTCGATTAGAAGATTTACTGTGACATTACAATAATCAGGACAGTGTGGTATTGGTGAAGAACAGAAACAAATCAATGGAAGAGAATACAGAACCCATAGTAGGCCCACATATATATGTTCATCTAATTTTTGATAAAGATGCAAAGCCAACTCAGTGGAGAAAGGACAGTCTTTTCAGCAAATGGTGCTTGAACAAGTGGACATCCATATGCTAAATAAATAAATGGAATGTAGACACAGATCTTATATCTTATACAGAAATTGACTCAAAATGCATTACAGAATGAAATGTAAAACATAAAACTATAAAACTTCGAAATGAAAATGTAGGAGAAAAATCTGTGTGACTTTGGTAATGGGTTTTTATATAGAACACCAAAAATACAATCCATGAAAAACTGGATTTTTTCAAAATTAAAAATGTCAAGCTAAATTTAAAAATCAAAAGTAAAAACTTAGGCTCTCCAGGGACACAAGACTGATTTAATAGTTAAAATCAGTTGATATAATCCATCATATTAACAGGTGAAAGAAGAAAATTGCATGATCATATCAAGTGTTGCAGAAAAATCACTGATAAAAATCAAAACCTATTCATGAAAAAAGCATTTAGAAAAATAGGAAGAGAGGGGACCTTCCTCAACTTCATAAAAAGCATATAGAAAAAAGTAGAGCTACCTTTATATTTAATGATGAAATACTAAAAATTTCACCCTCCCCAAATCAGGAACAAGTCAAGGATGTCCACTCTCACCACTCTTAATCAAAATAGTACAGGAATTGCTAGCCAGTGCAATAAAGGCAAGTAAAGGAAAGATATACAGACCCAAAAGAAAGAAAGAAAACTGACCCATTTTTAGATGACATGATTGTCTTCATAAAAAATCCCAAGTCTACCAAAAAATGGTCCTTGAACTAATATGTGATTTCAGCAAGATTCAGAATATAAGATAAACATACAAAAATCAATTGTATATCTATATACTAGCATTGAAAATGTGGACAGTGAAATTAAAAATATACCATTTATAATTGATCCAAAAATACTTATGTACAAATATAACAAGACTGATACAAAATATGCTGAAACTATAAAACATTGGTAAAAGAAATCAAAGATCTAAACATCTGGAGAGACTATCATATTCATTGATTGAAGGATTCAACATACTAAAAACGTCAGATCTCCTCAAATTAATATACATGATTAATGAAATTCTTATCAAAATCTAAGCAAGACTTTTTGTAGATACAGAAAAGATTATTCTAAAAAGTATATGAAAAGACAAAAGAGTTATAATATCTAAGACAATTTTAAAAAATAATAAAGTAGGAAGAAACAGTCTATACAATTTCAAGACCTATTATATGGTTAAAGTAATCGAGACCATGTGGTATGGCAGAGGAATAAATACATAAATCGAATAGAATACAGAACCTACAAATAGATCTACATAAATATGCTCAACTGATTTTTGAGGAAGATGCAATAGCAATCCAATGGAGGAAGGATAGGTTTTTCAACAAGTTGTGCCAAAGCAATTGGCAAAAAAAAAAAAAAAAAACCTTGACCTAAAAATTACACCTTATAAAAAATTAACTCAAACTATACCATGGACTTAAGTAAAACATAAAAATATTAAAATTTTAGAAAAAAATAGGAGACCATCTCCAGGATATAGGGCAAGGAAAACATTTCTTAGGCTTGACACCAAAAGTATGATCTGTAAAAGAAAAAGTTAAATTTGACCTCATCAAAATAAAAATGTTTGCTCTGTGAAAGACTCTGTTAAGAAGATGAAAAGACAAGCTAAAGACTGGGAGAAAAAATGTGTACACCACATATCCTACAAAGGACTGATATCTAGAACATATAAAGCAATGTCAAACATTGCAAAAAAACAAACAATCCACTGGAAAATAAGCAAAAGACATGAACAGATATTTTACTGAAGGGGATATAGAGTTGGCAAATAAGTATATGAAAAGATGCTCAGCACCTTTAGACATCAGGGAAATGCAAATTCAGTATCACTACATGTCTATCTGAATGGCTAAAGTAAAAAAGAGTGGCAATATCAAATGCTGTTGAAGATGCAGAGAAACTGGGTCACACGTACATTTCTGCTGGGAATGTAAAATGATACAGCCAGTATGGAAAACAAGCTGGACGTTTCTTAAAAACCTAAAATGCAACTACCATATGACCTAGCAATTGAACCCCTAGGAATCTGTCCCAGAGAAAAGAAAACTTATGTTCACACATAAACCTGCTCACAAATGTTTATAACAGCTTTCTTTGTAACAGCCAAAAACTGGAATCCAGATGTCCTTCAGTGGGTGAACTGTTAAACTCTGGTAATCCATATTGTGGAATATTACTCAGCAATAAAAATGAATGAACTATTGATATACATAACAAAATGAATGACTCTCCAGAAATTTAAGTTTTGGGGCAAAAAGCCAGTCACAAAAGCTAACATACTCTATTATTTTGTCTATATAACATTCTTGAAATAACAAAATCACAGAAATAGAAACCAAATTAGTGGTTGCCAGGGGTGGAATTTAGAGGGAAGTGGGTGTGGCTACAAAAGGGCGACATGAGGGATCCTATGTAGTTAAAATGTTCTCTATATTGACTGGATCAATATCAATGCCCTGGTTGTGATATTGCACTACAGTTTTGCAAGATGTTACCATTGGGGAAAAGTGGGTAAAAAAATGTATCTCTATTATTTCTTACAACTCCACATGAAAATCTGCAATGGTGTCAACATAAAAAGTCTACTTAGAAAAATATTTTGCTTTGTGAAAGACACTGTTAAAAGAATGAAAAGTCAAAGACTGGAAGAAAATCACATCATCAACTAAAGGACTTATATCCAGTATATATTTTCTTAAAATCTTAAAACTCAACAATAAGAAAACAAACAGCCCAATAAAAAATGGACAAAAGATGTGAACAGACAATTCATCCAAGAAGATATATGAATGGAAAATAAACATTTGGAGAGCTGCTCAAAATTATTGGTTACTAGAGAAACATAAAACCACAAGAGACTCCCACACATTTGTTAAAATGGCTACAAAATAAATAAACCTGATAAAATCAAATGTTCCTGAGAATGCTAGGTAAGAAGAACACTAATTCATTGCTGGTGGGAATGGAAAATGGTACATCCACCCTGGACAACAATTTGGCAGTTTCTTACAAAGTTAAATATACACTTACCATATGATCCAGTAATCCTACTCCTAGACATTTACTCAAGTGAACTGGAAATTTATGTTCAAACAAAAAAATATATGTATGCCAATGTGTGTGGCAGTTTTATACACTATTGCCAAAAAATGGACATAACCAAGGTGTCCTTCAAACAGTGACAGGATCTACAACCTGGTGACATCCATACAATAGAATATTATTCAGCAGTTTTAAAAGAATGAACTATTGATTCGCACAGAACAGATACACTTTAAATGCATTTTGCTAAGTGAAAGAAGTTAGACTGAACTGACATTCCAGAAAAGGACAAACTATAGAAAAGGAAAATAAACCTAATTTGCCAGAGGCTCTGAGAGGATAGTGGGATTGAGTACAAAGGTGACTCATAAAGTGATATTTAGGATGATGGAACTGGTCTGGATGGTCCAGTGGTGGTGCACACCTAACTCTATGCATTTATTAAGACCTAAAGAATTGTACACCACAAAGAATGAACTTAACTGTATGAATTTTTTTAAAAATGGAAATTCACCTGGTATGTTATTGCATCCCAGGATTGTATGCAAACTGACAAATGAGCTTAATACAAATGTATGATACACTTACTGAAAGGGATGGAGAAAATATGGAGCTGACTGGATATTGTAAGGACAAAAGCAAAAGAGCTATACATACACATCCTATGCTGACTGGTATTTTTTTCTCCCAGGGGTATAGGTTAGCAATCCTGAAACTTCTTAATAAATATATTGTGCATAATGGGAGCCAGATTTCTCACCACTGGAGAAAGAAGTTATAGATAAGTAAGGGAACAAAGCTAGAATGAAACCGTTAGTGAGAAACTGCAGTCGGAGGGGTCAATATGAACTAGTGTTTGTGTTAATGCAGGATTTCTCATTCTCAGCATTACCGACATTTTGGGTCAGATAACTCTTTGTTGTGGGGAACTGTCCAGTAGAATGTTCAGCAGTATCCCTACCCTCTTCCTACTAGTCGCCAGTAGCATCCCCCCAGTGTGACAAACAAAATGTCTTAAGACACTGCCGAATATTCCTCGGGGCAGTTACAAAAACACCCTTAAAGAAATCCCTCATTATTCCTTTCTCTACACTACATTCTAGTCATCAACTGCCTCCCATACTTAACCATGAGCTTGTTGATGGCAGGGACACTGTGTCTTGATCACCTTTTTTCCTCGGCAGCAAGCCCAACCCTGACACAAAGTAGACTTTAATACGCATTTTTTCTAATGGTTGAACCATAAGCAAAAAGAGATATGGCCGCCATGTGCCGTATAGGTTCCAGTACAGTGGAAAATTCCAATATGCAAATGGGGAATTTTGAATGGTCAAAGGCTGCATATGAAAGAGCTGCAATCTGAATGAAGCCAGGAATGTATTTTCCTAATATGAGATAGATGGTCACAAAATACCTGTGATGCACCACTTATTCCCCCTTCAACACCTATTTACAAATACCTATTGTGGGCCATGCACTGTTTGGGGTGCTTGAGTTACATCAGTCAAACATATGAAATCCTTGCCCTCTTGGAGATGACACTCTAGTGCGGAGAGACAATGAATGAAAAACATAATAAGTAAAATGTTTTACATGTTAGAAGGTATGCATTAAAAGAAAAGGTAAAGATTGAAAAAAACCAACAACCAAAACCCTCGCACATAGATAATTATGTAGAAACTGTAGAACATTAATGACAAAGAGAAATTTACATAATATCTAGAGGGAAAATAAAAATCATCTACAAAGAAATCTGAATCAAACTGACATCAGACTTAATAAAAATAGTATATGCAAGAACACAATGAAATAATAATTTAAAGAACTGAGGGAAAGAGATTCTAAAGCTAGAACTTTATTTCTAACTCAACTTTCACTTAAGTGTGAGTTTGAAATGATTCTCAGGCCTAAACAGCTTCATAAAGGATACTGTGCTGTGACCCTCTTTGAAAGCACCCTTGGAGAACATACTCCAGAATAATGAAAAATATCAATCCAAGAGGCAACAGAATCTAAAAGTAATGCTGAGTAATTAACTAAGTGAAGTTCATAATTTAAAAAAGAAATTACACCCAGCGAATAAGAAAATAATTTATACAAATACAGAAAACAGTAGATAGGTTTTCTTTAACCCTGACTGCACATTATAATCTTCCAGACATCTTCAGAAAATATAGTTATGCTCAAGTCCTACTCTTGGAGACTTAAAAAATACAGACATACAGATTAGAAAGGAATAATTACAATTCTACATCATTGGTGTAGATCATAAGGAATCTATAAAAAGCTTCTAGAATAATTGAATTTAGTAGAGTCAAAAAATGTAAGATCAATATAAAAACTAAATTATATTTCTACATATAAACCACAAGCCATTAGAGATTAAAATACAATTTTAAAATAGCATCAAAATAAAAGAACTATATCAGGATAAACTTAGCAAAATATGTGCAATACCTATATGTTACAAGCTAGAAAAAATTGCAAGATAAATTTAAGAAGACTTAAATAAAAGGAAACTGATGCCAAATTACTGTATCAAGAGGTGTTAAGATATCAATTTTCCCTTGATCCACAAATTAAATGCAATAACAATCAAAAATCCCAGCAGGCTTTTTCTTTTTTTGGTAGAAGTTGGCATGTAGATTTTAAAATTTATGCAAAATATAAAGTATCCTGAATATCCGAAATGATTTTGCACAAGAAGAAAAAAGTTGGAGACTATGCTACTTGATTTCAAGACTAACTATGTAGCTACAGCATGTATTCTCAAGGCACAAGATTAGGAGACCTTAAAAGCTAGAAATAAATTTGGACTTAAGCAAGTTGTTGAAAACTCTGAGTGTAATTATAATAAAATGAAAAACGATGCTTTGGACAGCCGTGAAAGTGTGCTGCCCACATCTGCCTTCAAGAAAGAGCTTGCCATTCAGCTACAAGGGGTGCATTTAGCTGCCAGCCTCCTGCTGTTAGCACTTTCAGGGACCTCTTCAACTTTTGATCTGAGGCATGTTTTTCCCAGGCAGCCCCATTTGGTGACAAAGCATGGTGGGATACATGGGCCTGGCCATTTCTGCCCAACCTAGGACTCCTTTGAAGGGCAGTATTTGGTCTACAGTTCCATGTTGGCTTGGCTGAGACTGTCAGATCCGCACTGCGGTCTGAGGATTCCTCTGCCAGTTCTGCATCCTCTCCCTCTTCCCTTCACAAGCGTCAGGTTTGTGTCGTGGTCTCAACACACTCCATGCCAAATCCTGCTTCCTCCCCCTTTTCCCTCTCACAGGTATCACTCCTCCCAACTTCTAATAAAGCTGAACTTCTAACTCCAACTAGGTAGGGCCTATTTCACAAAGGAAGCAACTGCCAAGATACTTAAGGAAGATTCATCTGACAGCAGTATCTGGATAGATTAAAGAAGGTAGAGATTGGCTATGGGATATGAATTCAAGGAGTTCACGGCAGTGTAGGTATAGCATGAGTGTGAATGAAGCAGAAGCGATGAAGGAATCAAGGATGACACAATTTTGAAGCAGATGTCAGGAAGGGTAGTGGTGCCACTGACAGGAGTAAGTCAGAAAGGGGCCCTGATATGGGCTAGAGGCTGTTGTTGGGTTTTGAAAATGCTGAGTTTGTAGTTGTGTTGGGGGGTGTGATATCCTGTAGATGGCTGAAGAGATGGCATGAATTCTTAATGTGCAGGAAGAACTACTGGAAATATTTATAATTATTGGCATGGGTGTGGTAGCAGTTAAAGGAATTAGCTGAGGGTGGCAGTGGAGAGTAAGATTTTTGTGGAATGCCCTTCAGTTAAGCCTTTTTCCCCTAAGACTGAGTTAGATGTTCTGTTAGCATCTTGCACTTAAATACACTGGGTTCGTGACTAGTGTATCAGTATTTTGTTACTGTTCTTAGAGCTATTGAGATTAAAAAAGTAAAGTGGGATGCAAAGAACAGAAAGCTTCTCAATTGCATGTGAACAGCAATCTGACCGTCTGACTGTTGGTAAGAATAACTAAATATAAATAAATACCAGTGCCAGTATATTCACTGTGCACACCAGCAGTAATGGAGTCTGAAATGAAAGTAGAAATAACCCCAAAAACGTGTATGCCCTTCATAGAATGCTTTGGAAATAGAATAGCAGAACTTATTTCTCTTTGAAGATGGACACATTTGGCCAGGTTGACATTTAAATCCAAATGGAAACAGTGGTGAGATACCAGATACTCTCTGTTCCTTAACCCTTATGGAGCTGGTTCTGGATCAGTTTCAAAACTACAGCACCTCCACTGGCTAGTCTACTGATGTTATTACCAAACTAGAGTGGCAATCTGCTGAAGCTGAGAATTAGAGTGAGGCAGACTTGTTTTCTTGTACCCTCTCTATCCTCAGCACAATACTGAAGGGCCCATATAGCTCTAGGCTTTTCCATAACATCAGCTGAGGTTCTTGGGCTTTATCACATTATGGCATCTCCCTCTAACCATCTCTCCTTTCCCCTCTGTTCCACAAGGGTCAATCCCAAAGGTACCCCTTAATAAATAGTCTACATATTGAACTCTTAGAGTTTGCTTCCTGGGGAACGCAAACTGCCAAAATAATCAAGTCGAACCCAGTGATATAAAAAAAAAGGATGATATAACATTTTCAAGTGGAGTTTATTCCAGAAATACAAGGAAAATTTAACGTCAAAATTTCGATCAATGCAATTCACCTAATTAACAGAAGAAAAAGAGAAAATCATATGAAATTATCAATAGATAGTGAAAAAGCATTTGTTAAAATTCAATATCCATTCAAAATTAGGGGAAAAACCCTCTTAGCAAATTATACAGAGAAGGGAACATCCTTTATCTGATAAGGAATATTTACCCAACAAAAGCTCAGAGCAAGCATCATAGGTAATGGTAAAACATTTAAGACTCCCATCACCCCTTACCCTAAGATCCAGAACATGATCAGATACTTTTTTATATTAGTACTTCTATAAAACCTTACATTGGAGACAGGAACCAGTGCAAAAGAGCAAGTTAAAAATAATAAAGGTATAAAGATTCAGAAAGAAAAAAATTAAAATGTCGGTATTTGTAAATAACCTGATGTAAACAAATACAGAAGAATCAACAAAGTATGAGAATTAGCAAGTGAATTTCAATATAAACCAGCAACAATCCGAAAGTATACATTTACAATATGCACAGAATGTACAAAAATGTACATATACAAGAGCAACAGAAACATCAATTAACTAAGGGAAATATTGACAGATGGTCAAGACCAGAAAACTACGAAGTGCTATTGAGAAAAAAGTTTAAAATCTGTAAATAAATGGAGGACTATAACATTGGAGGATTCAATATGGCGAGCATGGACACCTTTACAGATTGACCTATAGACTTAGTGCAATTCACGTGAAAATCCAAGGCTCTTAAATGAAAACTGAACTAATTCTTATATTTATATGGAACTTAAAGAGTCAAGAATAGCCAAGACACTCTTGAAGTAGAAAAATTTGGGAGTACCAGATAAGCAGTGCTAAAATACTGGGAGTCAGAATTCCCTAACATGGCATTCAAGTACTTCATTATTTGATCTGCCTACCTTTCTACCTGTCCCACTCTCCCAATGCTCTACTTGTTTCCCCAAACATATTGTGCTATTTCATTCCCATGCCTTTCCTCTCTCTAGAATTCCTTCCTCCTTTTTCTTCACCTAGTTAACTGCAACTCAGTCTTCAAGAGTTGGCTCAAGAATTATTTCCTCCAGCAAGGGGAACCCTCCTACACTGCTGGTGGGAATGTAAGCTAGTTCAACCATTGTGGAAAGCAATATGGAGGTTCCTCAAAAAACTAAAAATAGAAATACCATTTGACCCGGGAATCCCACTCCTTGGAATTTATACAAAGAATACAGCTTCTCAGATGCAAAAAGACATATGCACCCCTATTTTTATGGCAGCACTTTTTACAATAGCCAAGATATGGAAGCAACCTAAGCGTCCATCAGTAGATGAATGGATAAAGAAGAGGTGGTACATATACACAATGGAATACTATTCAGCCATATGAAGGAAACAAATCCTACCATTTGCAACAACATGGATGGAGCTGGAGGATATTATGCTCAGTGAAATAAGCCAGGTGGAGAAAGACAAATACCAAATGATTTCCCTCATTTGTGGACTATAACAATGCAGCAAAACTGAAGGAACAAAACAGCAGCAGACTCAGAGACTCCAAGAAGGAACTAGTGTTACCAAAGGGGAGGGGTGTGGGAGGGTGGGTGGGAGGGTGGGAGAAGGGGATTGTGTGGTATTATGTTTAGTACACATGGTGTGGGGGATCATGGGGAAAAAAGTATAGCACAGAAAAGGCAAACAGTGAATCTGTGGCATCTTACTACACTGATGGACAGTGACTGCATTGGGGTATGGGTGGGGACTTGATAATATGCGTAAATGTAGTAACCACATTGTTTTTTCATGTGAAACCTTCAAAAGAGTGTATATCAAGAATACCTTAGTAAAAAAAAATATATATATATATATATAAAAGAATTACTTTCTCCAGTAGGCCTTTTTAAAAATACTTCCAGACTGCCCCAAGCCACCGCAACTTTGCATTCCTCTAGTACTGTTATGTACTTCTATCATATGCATTATTTTAATATCTATTGCTCATCTCCTATGAATTCTAGGTGATATTTGTCAAAGCGCATAGTATGTTACATCATAACTGGCAGATGATACAACTACCCACCCCCCCCCCACACGCCTTTACACTGTGAACTTTTTGACATCATGGCCTGTGTCTCAGGTCTCTATTCCTTAGCACCTAGCACAGAGCCTGATCATAGAAAGAGCCTGAAAAATATTTGTTGGATTCATGTATAGGATGGTGGTTTGGTACTGTGTGAACTTAACTAAAGCTGAAACTACTAGCCCCTGAATTCCTCTTCCTGTGTGGTTCTGGGTTAGGCTTTTCCAGAAGAGAAATTTACATGAGATTGGGAAGGCAGAAGGGAAGCAGTAACCAACCATTTTTGCAGAATCAGGTTCTTTTGCACTTCACCCATGTTGTCACTGATCTCAGTTGTCCTAGTGTGGGGCACCAGCATGGACTGCAGCTCCTCTAGCTCCTGCAGGATTTTGCTTTCAGCCTCTCTGAGTCCTGAGGCAGGGACATTGCACCTATGTAAAGGGCTCCAGTTCATCCTGCAAGTCTCCATCATCAAATCTGGAGGAGGTGAGAGAAAGTCTGTCCATATAGGCTCCAGTTTGTCCATCTGTCCCCTACCTCACACCCACTTCCCTTCCTGACTGCTGGCTCTGCTGACTTCATACATTCACTAGATTCATAAGCAATAATCTTACATGGACTGCTTGCATGGATCCCACAGTGCCAAAAAGCCCATTCTGATGATAAATTCCTTATTCTCTATCTTCTACACTAGTCTGGTCACATGCTAACTGATACAGAATTTGGTACCAGAAGTAGTTCCAGGATAACCACAGAGCCTGAAGAACAGATTCTCTTTATTATTTTTAGGTTATCTATAATTGATTTTCTAAACTGAAGAGATCAAAAGGCACTAATTACCCTGTTTCCAATGGTAACAGGACCACTCTTGGTTCATGCTAGGTGGTAGCAAACAGTTACTCAAATCATAGACTGTAGACACCTCTAATAAAGGATAAGCTTTTGGGGGATCATGTTTGCTGTCAGTGAACATTTTAGTGAAAAAAAGAGAATATAATGGGTGGGTTTGTTGGTTGTTTCTAAGTATACTGCAGAAGGTGGGGAAAGAGACCTGTGGCCACTTGTAGGGGTGAATATACACCAAATAAAGGGGAGCAATCAGAAATTTGGGGGATCACTGGATACTGGCTATGAACGACACCAATTATGGGAGACCCAAAATGTCACTGTGGCCCACCATCAGAATAGGGGTTTCTATAGCCAGGTAACCAGTAGAGTGTTACCTCGGGTCTATCTCTCCAGCAGGTCCTCATCCTACCCTATGGTGATTTTCTCCAGGTCCAAATGCACAGTTGGAATAGAGATACTCAGCACCTGGCTGAATCCCTTCGTTTCATGCTCTACAGAGTTGGGGCTTCCAGGATACGAAATAACAAATAGAAGCCATTAAAACTGCTTGTAGCTACCAAACCCCAACCAAGTCAACTGTTTAGCTTGCGCAGAAGGCAGCATGAGCATGGTAAATGAATGACAGTGTATTATCATGAACTTAAGTTATAACTAATTACACCTGCTGTTCCAGATACAGTTTTATTGTCAAAACAAATCAACATTTCCTTGGTGACAGAGGCACAATGCATACCAGGCCCCTTTGGATTTTCAAAGCATTTTAGTTGTCATTTGGGTCCAATCCATTTAGTAAGACTGCCAGTTTTGAGTGGGCTCAGAATAAGAGAAGGCCCCACATAAGGTTCATATTCGTTTGCAAGCTGCTCAAGCACTTAGGTTATATGATGCAACAGATCTGATGGAAGTTCAAGTGTCAGTAGCAGATAGAGGTGCTGTACAGAGATTTTGTCAGACCTCTATTGGTGAATCACCACACAGACCTTTATGATTTGGCAGTAGAGAAGTGCCATCCTCTGCAGGCATTCTCCTTCGAATAACAGCTTCTGACTTGCTATGGTGCTCCAGTCGAGATCTTCAAGTTACCATGTGACCTAAGTTGTCCCTAATAAGTTGGGTATTTTCTGACCCATTGAGGCACTAAGTTGGTCCTCACAGCAGCAGCTAATCATCCAGTGGAAAGTATATATTAGCTCAGACTCAAGTTGTATAAGCAAGTGGCCAGATGCCTGTTACCCTTTTTACTGCTACATTATCTTCTCTCTCCCAGCCCACACTTATGGCCTCATAGGGAGCTATCTATGACCCATTATAAGAAGAAGAAGAAACTTGAGCTCAGTTTACAGTAAGCAGGCACTACCCAAAAGCTGAAAGACGCACCATCCAGCCTTGCTCCTAATTCCTGGAAGAAAGTTGTGAAGAGAAACCCTCCCAGTAGGCAAAGCTTCCGTCAGTGCACCTGGTTGTTCATTGTGCCTGAAAGGAGATTTGGCTGGAAGCACAAATCTACACTGATTCATGAGCTTGGCTAATGGTTTGGCTGGATGTTCAGGGACTTGGAAAAAACTAAAATTAGAAAAAATGGTGACAAGGAGATCTTGGAAGAAGTAGACGGATTGACCTTCCTGAATGGGCACAGTGTGAGAAGATATTTGTGTCCAATGTGAATGTCCACAAAAGTGTGACCTCATCAGAGGACTGTCTTAATAATCAGTGGACAGTTTTACCCATTTTATGAAAGGCAGATAGCCAGCCTGTTTCCCCAGTCACTCATACCATTGCCCAGTGTATTGATAAACAAAGTAGCTAGTGATAGGGTTGGAGATTATACATGGGCCGAACAATATGGACTTCTCCCCACCAAGGTTTATCTGGCTACAGACACTGCTGACCTGCCCAACCTGCCAAAAGCAGAGATCAACAGTGAGCTCCTAATACGGCACCACTGGCCGAGGCATCAGCCTGCTCCCAGGTGGTGGGGTGATTGCCCTGGACTACTTGCATTAATGGAATGGGCATATTCTCCCTGGGCTAGATACTCCGTGTATGGATTTACCCTCCCTGTCTACAGTACTTCTGCCAAAACCACTATCAGTGTCTTCTTCCCCCTCATGATATCCCACACAGCATTGCTTCTCACCAAGGGACTCATTTTACAGATAATGAAGCGTGCTAATGGGGTCCTGTCATGAAGATGCTATAGGTCATCCACATCACTGAAATTCATGCTGATGATGATAGTTTCCAAGGTGCCTTCATGGATTCTAGTTTGTCCTCCCAAGTTTGCTTGTTTTTGTAGCTTCCAATTTCCCCTTGATGGTTCCTCTTCATTCCCATACATTCCAGTTTATCCTCAGCTTTCCCTATTCCCCCCCACCCCACTTCACACCCATCTTTCCTGCCTGGTTGCCAGCCCTGATGACTTCACACCCAAGAACAGACATGGAAACAATAGCCTTACATGGACTGTTTAACGAGATGCCACAATTCAGGAGAGTACCAAGTTCTTATAATGAATCCCTGATTTTTTATCAGTTATAATGGTTCTGCTTCTCTAACCAAAGCCTGACTGATACATGCAAGCTAGATGAGTTACTTATACAGGTTCCAGTGTTTCTAATGTACTAGTTAATTCAAATCACAGGGTTTGTCCTTTTCTCCTTGTTTTGTTTACTTTTAAAAGGCAAAAAAAAAGATATTTCTGTTTTTGGCAATCTTCTTTCATCTTTAGTCCTATAATGTACTGCTCTGAGCATAATTTAACACTTCACAATCTAATTCATATAGCAATGCCTTTCAAAATGCTGAAACTAAAAGTGAACCTAACAAGTGCAGTGTCCCTTTGACCTAAAACTTCATATGGGTGAGGCAATTCCATGTTTCTCTACTCATTTAACCTGCCATCCTTATGTCTGTGCTGATTTACAAAAGACTATTTTATTTGTAGTGCTTATTAATATCACTATCAAAATGGGCACACTGAACCCTGCTTAATTATGGGTAGCAGAATATACAATATACTCAATGCAAAATCAATTTGCTAAAAGGTTTTCTGCACAGGCTGTTTTCCTCTTGAGCTCTGCCCAACTGTTCCTGGAAGATTGCAGTCAGCAGGTGCAAGAATGGCAATTGCACAGAGCATTTGGCCAGATGCATTCTTCTAATACTGTTGTTGTTGTTGGTCTTGTTTTCACTTAAAGAGAAAAATAAAAGCGTGGGTCTCAGGGGATTACTCCTGCTGGGATGTGCGAGGGTCTAAGGGGATTTTTCAGATCCCTGGCTCTGGAGAGATATAACTGTGAGATTAACTGAACCTCACGTATCCATCCACCTGTACTCCCAGAGCAAGCACACAGATTGTTGGCCTTGGTATTGCATCCAGCAGCTTCTCCTCCCTGGCATTTAAGAGATGCCTCAGGGCCAGGCCCAAGGAATGTGGGGAGCCTCTGTCCAGCATGAGCAGCCTTCAGGAAAATGGAAGAGAGCTTGACACTTTTCTGGCCCCATCATAGTTCATCTTCATCTCCTCATGTTGCACTGGGCAGGCCAGATGCAGAAAAATGAGCCTCCTTCCCAAAGATGTCCATATCCTAATACCCAGACTTGTGAATATTTAGGTAATGTGGCAAAGGATAATGAAGGTTGCAGATTGAATTAAGCTTGCTAATCAGCTGCCCTTGCTATGGATTATCCAGGTGGGCCCAACATAATCACATGGGTCCTTGTAAGGGGAAGAGGGCAGTAGATGATAGAGAACCAGCAAGATACCAGCATAAAAAAGACTTGGCTCAACATTACTGGCTTTGAAAATGAAGGATGAGGGTCAAGAACCAAGGAATGTGGGCAACCTCTAGAAGCTGCAAAGGCAACAAGAAAATAGATTCTCCCCTAGAACTTCCAGAAGGACTACAGCCCAGCTAACACCCTGGTTTTAACCCAGTGAGACCATTTTGGACTTATGACATCTTGAACTGTAAGAATGATAATTTGTGATGTTTAAGAATCACAAAATTTGTGATAATTTCTTACAGCAGCAAGAGAAAAACTAATACACCAGGCAACAGGTTTGTTTCCACATTAAACTGTTTCGGTTCTGACTAAATGGCCATTTCAGAGGCCTCTTTTCTGGCTTTTTCTATTTCTTCTTGTCTGTTCTGTTTTGTACAAATTTCGATTTTTGGAAGCCTCTTCATTTCCCCTGTGAAGTCTGTTTGTTCAAAGCATCTTACAGTCAAGTTCAAAACTCTGCTTATGATTTATTTTCATGCACCCTCGTCTTCCTGTTAGCTGTCTCTCTTTTCTGGGCTTTTATAAGCCCTCCTACTCCATCTAGAGATGACTGAGACTTTCTCATGTCCTGGTTCCCATGCCAATATTCAACACATAGCCCTGGTCCTACTTTCTTCCTGTATTAAGAATCCTATTGGCTCAGTGCAGCTTGCTTACTAAATGTTACAAAAGCAAGTCGGTTAACCTAATTGAAATAAGTCCCTTTCCTTGAGCCATCTGAGGAGGAAAGGAAGAAAGAAATGGGATGTGTGGAGGGAGGGAGGGATGACATCAAAATATAAAAGTTGAGTCCTTTTAACCCACCACCATGGTATGACTGCTGAAACAGATCACTTGTCTGATTTCAGAATGACCTCTTCAACTTTGTTCCCTCTTCAAAACTCTCTACGACCAGAGGACTTATTTCCTATGGTCTCACAGACTTCCTAAACTACGTGTTTATTATGTCCCCAAATTCTTCTTCTTCTTGTCTTTATATGTTGCCTAGTCTGCAATGCCACCTGTATTTATTGATACATTTATTTACTGAATAATAGTCATTGAGCACTTGTTCCATGCTATGCACTGTTCTGGATGCTGCGGATACAGTAGTTAACCAGTCTGGAATATCTCAAATGAGTAGGCATTTTCCTCAGGGAACAAGGGATGAGGAAAAACATTTTAAGCAGAAGGAGGTGCCTAGGAAAAGCCACAGCGGCATGAAATAGATTCATATTATTAAGGAAGTTAAAAAATACAGGGTATGGATGGGTATAAACATAGTAGTGGGGGAAAAAATGGCAAAAGTAAAGCTGGAGAAGTAGGAAAGGGGCATTACTGAAAGCCAGGCTATGGTGTTCTTTGCCTTAAGAGAAATGAAAAGCCATCAAATGGAATTAAGCAAAGGAATGACATGGTTAAATCTGAAAGTAAGAGAGGTTAGTCTGGCTGCAGTGTAGAGAATAAATAGGAATGGAAAATGCCTATAAGGAAATTATTATAATAGTAGAGGTAAGAAAATATGAAGTCCAGAAGTAAGGCAGTAGTAGTACTGATAGAAGGTAAAGGACAGGTTGGAAAGATATTCTAGAAGTTAGTGAATGATTAGAAAAAGAAGGATGAATGAAAGGGAGCTGTCCTGAATGATCAATATGATTAAATAGTTTATAAATATTTATTGTCTATTATGTGCCAAACACAAAGCTACAAGGATACATAAGATGCAAGCCCAGCCCTTATGGAACTTATCATCCAGTGGAGAAGACAGACACATAAACAGATAATTTCAGTAAAATATGGCATGTACTGTGTGCTAAAAGTCTACATATATGTCATAGGAATTCTGAAAGGTGCACATGGTCCAGCTTGGAGTTTCTAGAGGAAATTGTTGCTGACTATATACTGTAATTTTCTAAATAAAGAAAGGTAGGAAAGAAAAGTATAGTAGTTCTAAGTCAGCATAGTATTTACAGAGAAAGTTCTGTAGTTTAATAGTAGTGACTATCCAGAGGAACTGAGAAATGGTTGTGAATGATGCTTAAGAGTCACGTAGGGATAAATCATCAAGAACCTTGTAAATCATGGTAAGAATTGACCTTTATTCTCCAGATGAGTATCTATTGAAAGTTTTAAATATGGAAAGATAATGGTCAGATTTGTGTTCTAAGAAAGATCATCCTGACTACTAGAAGGAAGAAGAGCTAGTAAGAGGTGTTGAAGATGGTTGGGGCCTGAACTAGAGCAGAGAATACCTTGGATAGAGAGGGAAAAGAGGTTTGAAAAATGTTTAATAGGTAAAGTTAGGAGTACTTAGTATTGATGAAGGGTGGGGAAAATGGAGGCAGTGAGAGAAAGGAAGGAGCCAGGGATCACTGTCAGGTTGCATTATTAGGTGCCTAGATAGTTGATGATGCAATTTATTGAAAAGAGTAGTGGATAATGACTTCAATTCAGTTGATGTTTAGACTAAGATACCAGAGACAAACAACAGGCGGTTATAAATTTGGATCTGGAGCTCAGGAGAGGGCTCTGAGCAGAATATCCTATTTTAGAAGTCAATGAGATCCAAGTTACAGTTGAAACTATGGAATATGGTGATATGGCCCAAGAAAAGTATGTAAAAAGAGAAAAACACTGGGCCAGGGAGGTACACATGAGCCTACCAATGTTTAAGGGAAAGGAAGAAGGGAAGAAAGTAGTGAAGAATATTGAAAAAGAGTGGCCAGAGAGACAGACAAAAAAACAAACAAACTGGTACTAAGGAAGCCTAGGAAATAAAATATTTTAAAAGAGGGAGTGGAAATCAATTTCAGATATAGCACAGACATCCAACAATTTATAAATAGAGTGGAATCTGTTGTATTTTTCAACTTGGAAATGACTGACCACCTTGGTAAAAAGCCTTTCATTGGAGTGGTTAGAACAGAAGCTGAATTATATCGCAATTAGAATTGCATGGCAAATGAGGAGGTGGACAAAGCAAGAACAGATGCTCTTTCGAGATGCTTGGCTTTATAAGGAAAGGGAAAAATAGGGTGATCTTTACAAGAGAATGTAAGTTCATGGCAGTTTTTGGTTTGTAAAAAGAGTTATTTGAATATATGCATATATGTGTGTAGACAGAGATGGATGGATACATACATACATACATACATACATGCATAGACAGACCAGACTGTGAAGAAATTAACAAAGAGAAAGGGAGCAAGAAGACAGAATAGAGCAGCTAATTGTTCCTAGAAAAGGAGTTGATTCAAGGTGGGACCAAGAACCAGTATAAGGGAATGGACTTTAATGGAAAAAGGATATATCTTCCACTGAGAATAGAGAGAAGAAGAAAGATTGGGCATAGGTGAAATGTAGTCTAGGTGGAGGAATAAGAAGCTGGGTAAGCTCACATCTGATTAACGTAATTCTATCGATGAAATTGTGCAACACTATCTGCTGATGGTTGAGTAAGAGACTTAAAGAAACTAGAAAAATTTGGGGTAGAATCACTGAAAGAAATGATAAACCAAGAAGTATCAGAGCTCAGCTGAGATTGAGCATTATGAATTTGTTGCAAGATTTTCTGGCAGCACGAACAGGCTCTAGGGCAAGACCAGAGAAACAGATTATGGGATCATTTCCAGAGGGTGTTTAACCAGGAAGATTCTATGAAAGAAGGATGCATTAAGTGGTGGTACCACTCACTAGGCTAGGAGATACATTTTCTCCGACTTGTACTTTCTCCAAGGTGATACTTTGGGTAGTAGAAAGAACAACAAACAAATTAAGGTGTCAGAGACCAGGATTCTACTCATAGCATGTACTATCTCTGAGACCTTTAATAAATCCTTTCCTCTTCTTGGGCCCCAGTTTCTCCATCCAGCTATGACGGGTTTACATAACCTCTAAGGTCCTTTCTAGCTCTGACATGCCATGATGCTGTGAAGTATGTCATGATTCCCAGGGTTCAGATCAAGAAAGTCTGACAGAATCAAGGATGTATGGAAATACTGTGCTGCCAAATTCAGACAGTGCAATTTGGCCAAATCCTCTCATGTCTGCCCTTGTTACTGATCCAAATTACCCTTAATCTCTTAAATCTGTGCCCAAATATAGAGGCACAGGTTATTTCAAAACAACATGCAAAGCACCCCCAAGTATTTCCAACTTGCAGCAATCACATGGCTCAAATCTCACCATGTTTCACACGTTCTGAAAGCTAAAAGCACATTCCCTGTACTCAGGAGTAGAGACCAAATATACCCTTCTGCTTATGAATGCCAAAGAATTTGTGCTGCCCCCAGACCTCTTAATCCTTGCTTTCATAGACACTAAACTCATTTCAAAACTTGGAAGGATAATAACCTCAACATTTAGAACATAAGAAGCAGAGTGTTTTTCTGGGTTTCTGACCTCCATAGAATATATTAAGGCATTTCAAATTTAGCTTGACTTGAAATTCCAAGCCAATAGGATAAGGATTAGCTTTGAGATCACATATCTCTTAAACCACATAAACCCTCTGACAGATTTGAAATATGAAATTTATCTTCTTCGAATGGTTGAAGGACTAAACATTCTCTTTCACCTCTGAAGTGCTGAGGAAAAATTCTGAATGCATGTCTACTACTGAAGCCAAGTCTTGTGATTTGGGTTGGATTTCAGAACTTATTTATTTTGGATGAAGTATTTCCTGACTGGACTTGCCACATAAGGTGGTCCTCCGTAATCTACCTCAGCGCAGTACCTACATCTGCTCCAAGCCAAGCCTCTGTCTGGTGAATACATTCATTCATTTATTTATTCAGTTAACATATATTACGAGTGCCTACCATGTGCTAGATATTGTCCTTGGTGTTGAAAATAAGTAAGATATTTATTATTGCCTTCAAGGAGGTCACAGGCTAATGGTAAAGAAAGGCACAGAAATATACCATTATATTAGAGAGGAGATCAATAATAAACATACTGTTAAGAATCAGACCAACCTAGGTTTGAATCCTACCTAGTTCAACTATTTTTAGATATCTGACTGTAGGAAGTTACATATCTTCTCTTAAATTCTACTTACATTTTTATTTTTATTTTTTACTGAAGTATAGTTGATATACAAGCTTATATTGGTTTCAACTATACAACAGTGGTTCAACAGTTACCCACATTACTAAAACCTCACCCCCACTAGTGCAGTTACTATCTGTCAATATAGAAAGATGTTACAGAATCATTGGCTATATTCTCCATGCTGTTCTACCATCCCTGTGACCAACTTCATTATGATTGAGAATTTTTGCGCTCCTATAACCCTGTCCCGCTCCCCCATCCACCCACTCCAACCCCTTCCCCATGGTAACCACCAGTCACTTGTCTATGAGTCTACTGCTGTTTTGTTCATTTTGTTTTGTTTTGTTTTTAGATTCCAAAAATAAGTGAAATCATATGGTATTTCTTTCTCCACCTGGCTTATTTCACTTAGCATAATAGCCTCTAGGTCCATGCATGTTGTTGCAAATGTCAGGATTTCCTTCTTTTTTATGGCTGAATAATATTCCATTGTGTCTATGTACCACTTCTTCTTTATCCATTCATCTATTGATGGACACTTTGGTTGTTTCCATATCTTGGCTATTGTAAATAATGCAGTAATAAACATAGGGATGCATATAGTGTCCAAATGAGAGATTTTGTTTTCTTCAGGTAAGTTTCTAGAAGTGAAATTACTGGGTCATATGGCATTCCTATTTTTAGTTTTTTGAGTAACCTCCATATTGCTTTCCACAGTGGCTGCACCAATTTACATTACCATCAACTGTGTAGGAGGGTACCCATTTCTCCACATCCTTGCCAGCACTTTTTATTTCTTGTCTTTTGGATAGTGGCTATTCTGATTGGTGTGAGGTGATATCTTATTTTAGTTTTAATTTGCATTTCCCTGATGATTAACAGTGTAGAGCATCTTTTCATGTGCCTGTTGGCCATCCGTATTTCTTCTTTGGAAAAATGTGTTTTCAGGTTTCCCACCCATTTCTAAACTGGGTTCTTTGTTTTCTTGATGTTGAAGCATATGAGTTTTTCATAGGTTTTCAGTATTAACCCCTTATCAGATAAGTCATTAATGAATATATTTTCCCATACTGTAGGTTGTCTTTTTGTTCTGATAATGGTGTCCTTTGCTGTGCAGAAGCTTTTAGTTTGCAATAGTTCTACTTGTACATTTTTTATTTTGTTTCCCTTGTCTGGGGAGATGTGTCCAGAAAAAAACTTGCTCATGCTTATGTTCAAGAGATTTTTGCCTATGTTTTCATCTAAGAGTTCTATGGTTTCATGTCTTACATTTATGTCTTTCACAGTTTCAAGTTTGTGTATGGAGTTAGATAGTAATCCAGTTTCATTGTCTTGCATGCAGCTGTCCAGTTTTTCCAACACCAGTTGTTGAAGAGGCTGTCTTTTCCCCATTGTATATTTATGTCTCCTTTATTGTATATTAATTGACCATTAATATGTGTGGGTTTATATCTGGGCTCTTTATTCTGTTCTACTGATCTATAGGTCTGTTCTTGGGCTAGTACCATACTGTTCTGATTACTGTAGCTTTGTACTAGAGCTTGAAGTCAGGGAGCATAATCCCCCCAGCTTTGTTCTTTCACAGGATTGCTTTGGCTATTTGTGGTCTTTTGTGGTTCCATATGAATTTTAGGATTATTTGCTCTAGTTCATTGAAAAATGTCTGGTATTTTGATACGGATTGCACTGAATCCATAAACTACTTTAGGCAGGATAGCCATTTTGACAGTATTAATTCTTCCTTTCCATGAGCATGGGATAGATTTCCGTTTATTGGTGTCTTCTTTAATTTCTCTCATGAGTGTCTCATAATTTTCAGAGAAACTTCTTTTTTATTCTTCCTCTTCCTTACTTTATGTATCATGTGTTATAATCTGCATTTTTTGTGTATCCCTTTACTGATTTTGTGTATGGTTGATTTTACTACTTCTGTTTTGTTTTAATTTCATACTTGTTTTTTAAGTAATTGTTCTACTACCTTTACTGTGGGTTTATTTTCACTGGTGAAAACTATTTAGGCTTAAGAACATTTCTACCTACAGAAGCCACTTTAACTTATCCTGTAATGCTGGTTTAGTGGTTATAAATTCCTTCAGCCTTCGTTTACCTGGGAAATGTTTAATCTCTGCTTCAAATTTTAATGATATTCTTGCTGGGTTGATGATTCTTGATTGAAGTTCCTTCTGCTTCAATACATTAAATATTTCATGCCTCTCCCTTCTGGCCTGTAAAGTTCCTGCTGAGAAGTATGCTGATAGCATGATGGGGTTTCCCTTATAAGTAATCCTTTTTCTCTCTCTCTGGCTGTTTTCAGTACCCTCTTCTTATCCTTAATCTTTGTAATTTTAATTATTATACGTCTTGGTGTTGTTTTCCTGGGGTTCCTTTTGTTGAGAGCTCTCTGCACTTCCATGACCTGGGTATCTATTTCCTTCCCCAGATATGGGAAGTTTTCAACAATTATTTTTTCAAAGAGACTTTCTACCCCTTTGTCTCTCTCTCCTCCTTCTGGTACCCCTATTATGTGAATACTGTTTCATTTAAAGTTTTCACACAGCCCTTATAGCATCCTCTTTTCTAGAGATCCTTTTTTTCTCTATGTTCTTCAGCTTCATTGTGTCCCCATTCTCTAATTTCCATCTCATTAATTGTCTCCTCTACTTGCAGCAATCTATTATTTATTCCCTCCCTTGTATATTTCATTTCAGTTACTGAATTCTTCAGCTCTGAGTGGCTCTTTTTCAGTTCTTCTATCTCTTTGTTGACGTCCTCACTGAGATCTTCAATACTTTTCTGCAGATAAGTGAGCATATTTATGACTGTTACTTTGAAATCTTTATCAAGATGATTGGTGATCTGTCTCATTTAGCCTTCTTTCTGGTGTCTTATCCTGTACTTTTGTTTGGAACATATTCCTCTGCCTCCTCATTTTGTCAGGGTTTCTATGTTTCTTCCTCCATATTAGATGGATCTGCTATGCTTCCTGGTCTACAGAGTAATGGCTTCATGAAGAAGGTGGTCTCTGGCACCCAGAAGCTCAAGATTCTTTGCCTACCTGTGCCTGGTTCTCCTTTATGGTGGAGCTGCAGCTGCTGTTGGTGGTCTATGGGCCGGGGGGCTGCCTTTCTACCTGTCTGCTGGAAGTGGATGATCTGTCTGCCATGGCTAGCAGCTCACTTCAGACAGCCCTTTGTAAGCTGTGCAGCAGTGCTTCTGCAGGAATCATTGTGGTCAGGGCTGCCCTCTGCCTGTCTGGCAGTGATGACAGTGCTGCTGAGCTGATGGGTTGGACAGGGCATGTGTGCATGGGTGTGAGGTATGGGGCTGGGCTGCCAGTGAGGAAGAAGCATTTGGAGCTGGCTCCTGCAGGTTCCTCCACAGTTGGGCTGATAGAGGGATGGGAAGGCTGGGAAAGCCTTCCTCCACCTGTCAGGCAGCAAAGTCTGAGTACTGCTGGGCAGAGCAGGCCAGGTGGGCAGGTGGGTACACAGGGAAGTACTTCAAGGCTGAGCCACCAAAGAGGGGGATAGAGCATTTGTGGCTGACTCCAGCAGGCACCCGACCAGTTGGGCTGAGACAGGGCTGGGGAAGCATCACCCACCTGTCCTTTCTCCTGTGGAGAGAGCTCCATCCATCCCCGCCCCTCTGGCAACCTTGCTGTGCTTGTAAATCTTTCAGACTTATTCCTCTGTGTTGGGTCTCAGTGGGACTGCAGGAGTGTGCCTGTACTCCACAAGCAGCAGGAGTCTCAGCCTCCTAGACTGCTCAACTCTACCTGGTGTCCAGCCCCATTAATCGCCAAAGCCCAATGCACTGTGGACTCATGCTCCCAGAGCAGATCCCCAGGGCCAGATGTGCAGTGTTCCTGAGCACTTATCCACTCCCCCACTCCATTCCTCTCCCTCCTGCTTGTGGTCTGGGATGGGGAAGGGCTTGGGTCCTGCTCAATTGCAGCCTGCCACTCTACCCTTCTGTGAGGTGTCTTCTTTACCAGGTGCAAATGGTCTGTGCTGCAGTATTAAGGTCATTTTCAGGGTTAGTTGTATTTCCTGAAGTTGCTTCCTTGGTGCGTTTGTGGGAGGAGTTTTCCACTTTGCCTTCCTACTCCACGGTCAATTCCCCCTGACCACACCTCTTCTTATACATTTTTTAAACGGACAATTTCAAGGTTTACTTCAGAGTGTTGTAGTGAGGGTTAGGGGTTGGAAGATAATAAATAATTAAATGGTAGCCTTGGCTATTCTCATTAACAATAAGAATGGTAACAATAATAACAATATGGTTTCTTCCTGTAGGCAAGACTGAAGGAAGGCTTTGCTCCCATCTAATTGGTGGCCTGAGAAATAAGTAAAGTTTCCAATAAAGATAAAAAGGTGAAGGTAATTCCAGGGATAGTCTGTGCAAAGACACAGAGATATATGGAAAATTTTAGCATGTGTCAGGAAGAGTTAATAATTAAGTTGTAGAAGACCTAGAAAGGAATAGAAAGACTTGATTCTGGACAAGTTGCCTCACAAATATGGGGTCATTTGTGCTCTACTATTTAGCAATAATATTAACAGGACATAAAATTCAAATATTAATTAATCCAATAAGACTTTTTCCAGCCAAGATGGAGTAACAATAACCAGATTTACCTGCCCACATAAAACAACCAACACACACACACAGAACAAAAAACAGGCAAATATATTAAAAAATGGAACTCAAAACCCTGAATTCATCAGGCAATGAAGGACAATGAGGGAAAGATGGAAAGCAAACAAGAAGAGCTGTACAATAAGCCCAGCTTTCTGTCTTGAGAGAGTTTCCAAGCCACAGAACAGAAAAGAAAAACTCATGCAGGTCCCAGAAAATTCAAATTGAGGAAACAGAAATGACAGTCCAAGGAGCCCAATGCAGCTAGTAATCTTAGGACAGAATGCCAGAGATGAGACAGCTATACAGAGAGAGCACCCTGGATATCTGGGAAAGGTCCCCCTCAAGTATTCAGCAAAGTATTGATCAGTGCATATCTGTGAGGTAACTTTCAAAGGCTAAGGAGGCAGCTCACATTGCTACAAGAAATTACCATGGACTGGGTGGCTTAAACAACAGAAATTTATTTTTCAAAGATCTGGAGACTAGAAATTCCAGATCAAAGTCCAGCAGGGTTGGTTTGGGTGAAGGCTCTATTCCTGGCTTGCAAAGTAAAGTGAGCATCCATGATCTGTGCAATATCATCAAGTATGACAAAATACATCTAATGGGAGTCTCATGATAGGAAAGAGGAAAGCACAAAAGAATATTTGAAGTAATAATGGCAGAATACATCCTAAATTTGATGAAAAATGTTAATGTATACATCTATTAACTCCAAATAACAAACTCTAAAAGATACATCACAGTCAACATATTGAAAGATAGAGACAATCTTGAAAGCAGTGAGAGACAAATAACTCAACTTACATAAGTGATCTTTGATAAATTCAACAGAACTTCTCACCAGAAACCATGGAGGCCAGAAAGCAATGGGATGATATATTCAAAGTGTTGAAAGAAATGATCATCAACCAAGAATTCTATATTCAGCAAAACTATCCTGCACAAGACAATAATTTGAATCCATATAAAGATATAAACAGAACGAGAGAAGGTTTCTATGTAGATAATTATTAAAAAGTAGTAAAAATATTTTTTTGATTTTAACTATTTTTCTCCTATTTGATTCAAAAGACTCCATAAAGCAGTAAATACAAATCTATGTTGATGGGCATATAATGTATAAAGATGTAATATGAACGACAAGAATAATATAAAAGGAGGGACAGAATGGAGCTGTATTAGAGAAAAGCTTTTGTAGGCTATTTAAATTGATATTAAATATATTTAGATTGTTTTTTAATATAATTTATTTTATTATCATTAATTTACAATTACATGTGCAATATTACGATTATTAAACTACAGCTTCAACAGGTACCCCCCACCAACCCCATTACAGTCACTGTCCATCAGCGCAGTGAGATGCTATAGAATCACTACTTGTCTTCTCTGAGTTGTACTGCCCTCCCCGTGCCCCCCCAACATTACATCTGCTAATCGTAATGCCCCTTTTTCCCTCTTATCCCTCCCTTCCCGCCCATTTTTCCCAGTCCCTTTCCCTTTGGTAACTATTAGTCCATTCTTGGGTTCTGTGAGTCTGCTGCTGTTTTGTTCCTTCAGTATTTTTCCTTTGTTCTTATACTCCACATATGAGTGAAATCATTTGATACTTGTTTTTTTTGGCTTGGCTTATTTCACTGAGCATAATACCCTCTAGCTCCATCCAGGTTATTGCAAATGATAGGATTTGTTTTCTTCTTATGGCTGAATAATATTCCATTGTGTATATGTACCACATCTTCTTTATCCATTCGTCTACTGATGGACACTTAGGTTGCTTCCATTTCTTGGCTATTGTAAATAGTGCTGCCATCTAAACAGGGGTGCATCTGTC